>JTDE01001604.1:5235-22203 GCA_014338405.1 Paragonimus skrjabini miyazakii | reverse complement strand
CTGTTACGGCACGTAGCATATTCTGAACTGATCCTACGAACTTTTATTTGAATTTCCTCGTTGTTTGTCTTTTACCGCCCCACCAAATTGTTTACGACACCGCATTATTGACTGCCACTTGTTTATGGTTAATTCCCGTGCACAGAATTCATATGGTTGTAGGTTGTATAGTTTACTAACCGTTAGTTATTTATGTGTAGGACCAGTTGGATCTGAATAAACCTTTCAAATTCCGTCTTGTTCTGCTAGAGACAAGAGGTTTACAACTCTGACAGGTTTCGTATAAACGTGAATCCTAACACATTTTATATATCCTATCTGTAATTTGAGTTTCCCGCATGGTGCTCAAATTTTGAAAGAGTTTGGTCTAAAGTGTCATGTTAATGCCTGTTCATAAATGTAATTACTGACTATAAACTCCATGCGGTTTGCACACGGCACCTCAAGAACTGATGTCTAGAAGCGGAATACCAACCTAATCGGATAACATGCAACTAGGCAAGGACAAAGATAGCCATCTCGTGCAAGTGAGCGAGTTAGTACGTAGTGAATTTAGTATGATATCCAGCTACTACAACAAACTAGTCATGGATATTGAGACGTGCCATTCAGTACACAACGAAGGTAACGTTAGATATCAAAGGCTAAGATAGAGACGATCGATGAGAATTCACTTGTGGTATGTATGGAAAGTTATACAGTGCAGACAACATATTAACACAGAAGAAAATACTTGTTAGTTGGCTGAGTATGATCGATCGGTTGGATTCTTTTAATATCTGTTAGTTTGAAAGACTTTTACTAAAATGAACGATACCTACTATCGATACGAGTAGGATACAGTTGCTGGAGAACAGACGGGGCGAAGGGAAGTAAGCGGTAACTACAACGCATCAAAGGGCCCTGAAAACGGAAGGCCAACAATCAAAGCAGAAATGTGTGGGAGCAGGACGAATCACACGATAACTGACGCAAACAAAGCTCAGGATCACATGAACGACTCGAAGCCTCACATACAGGGGGCACCAGGCTACCTAAACAGTCTACCGACCAGAGTGACAGATTTTCGGGTGAACTGCACTGGTGGGTACAGGCGCACAAATGGCTGTCTGATGGGGACATCTTACCGTTCGGTACATACCGGACCCGTGCATTCAGATAAGCATGACAGGGCCTCGCCAGATGAAGTTATCAGGTGACGTGTTTGTCTTTGGTTCAGTCAATGCTGGCCGTGTGCATGAACAGCAATGGACCACTGTGCCCCACTGATGTACGATCCATAAAATGACGCTGTCATCACATCGTGTTTGTCTCGCTTTTCTTCTTGGACTGATGTAAACTGGTGAAAATGGCAAATTTCTTGAGTGATGTAGATTACAAACTGCATTAATGCAGAGTTGGTACCGTTGGATTCATCTGGTTTGAGTTTGTGGAGTGCATGTAATGAGATCGAGCGTCGTCGTCCAAAGAAGATAGAGTCCGCTGGCACAACAGAACTTCCACAAAAAGCACTGTACAAAAATGGCGACGTTCGTTAAAGCGGAAAAGCACAACCTCAGAAGACAGAGAAAGACCGTGAACGTTTTGCAGTTGTATGTTTAGACTTGTAAGTCTTTACCAGTAAGTTCGCCCAACTGTCTACAAGTAGGCAGTCTATTTAGTGGGTACTGGCTCGTTCAGGATTCCATCCGCACCGATTTCTCCACACTGTTGCACTTCTGGAAATTAACCGATAGAAGCGTTATCGGTTTTCTGAATGTTTCCAGGGCTAGATTGTCCAACAATCACAGTTGGCAGAGGACATCAGTTTCCGTGACGAGGCAGTACTCTGTCTTCATGACAAAGTAAGCAGACGAAACCAAGTTGATTGGACGCACAGGAACCCACGTATTCTAACAGAAACCAATAACAGAATTAATCCTAAAGTGTTATTGTGGTTCGATTTGTCGGACCGTAGTGTGCCTACGAAGTGTTCAACAAAATGGGCGGATTTTTTCAGTCTTTCTGTGTCAATAGCTGCAGACGTTAAAATATGAAAGGACGAAAGAGGCTATATTTCTGGTATCATGAGGCATCCGCTTATTATGCGAAATCTGTGCAGGAATTGTTGAAAGGCACATTTTTACGACGATCGATTGGTCGGTGCAGAATAAGTCAACGGTCTCCGAGGTCCCCCGTCTTAACCCACTAGGATACTGTTCTATTAAATTGATTAGAATCTATGGTTTACGTTCCGCAGCTTTATTCCATTATCAAACTAAAGAAGAACATGGTAACTGTTTTGTAATTTACTTTCACTAAGTAAACCAGAGGGTCCAGCACAGTAGAATACGCCGAACCAGCAGATGGATTTTAAACGGCAAACAAAAATGTGAGCATTTACTATAACGTTGAACCGTTGCTTCGTTGACAGCATACAATAACCTCTCTAAGGGCTACACAATTTGATATCTTGATTGAATTTTTCTTCCATCAGGGTCAGTTTTGTTCACTTGTTCGTTCGAGGTCTGAAACTGAGGCTTACTGTTTACGTTAGTAGCCCCGCCCATTAGACAGCTTTTTGACATTTTTGGTTTTCGCCGTATAAGTTTACTCTGGTTTAAGTGGACCAGTTACAGAACTGGGCATAATTTATTGCAATTGTTGGACCTGGTGGAGCTTGTTTGATACGTTTGCCGTCTTATGTTTAGTGCGATGTAGAACGTAGAGTTTGTTAAGAGATGTGTCGTTTGTTTGTAGAAAGTCTATCCTAAATTTGACCTTATTTGTCTTTGCTGTGTGCAGTGAACAGTCGGGATAAATGTTATACCAACACAACTGCACAAAAATGACGGTTTTCTTCCTTTTTAAAATTATCGTTACTTATCTACTGAGAATTTCTTTATTGAAACTGTTCAACACGTTTCCGCTTCATCTGCACTCGATTGTTTTAATGAGTTCATTTCCCGTTGACTGATAGCTACTTGCGGACTTGTGTTTGATTACTCCATTTTGAACACCTTTTCTGCTCTATAATTTGTTTATCCAATTAATTCACATTCAAAATGAGAGGACATTTGTATTGTAATTTTGTCAACAGTACTGTATAAATTCCAATCCTTCTGATCCCCTTTTCTAACGGTTTTTAGATTTGGAAGATAGTCCCGTTTACCAGACCGTTTGAATAAACGTTATTAGAATTGCCAACTACGCGTTGCTGAGTGAATTATCTCAACTGTTCAGCCAGTATTTAATGTAATCAGTACATGGGGATATATATACAGGATGTATGGTAGGATAATTTAACGAGTGGGGTATAGGTATGAGAGCAATTGCTATTGGTGTTGTGCACACCATCGGTCGTAGGTGGGGGGCCGGCCGGTAGCGTCGGTGAGCGGGTTATGAGGGTTCGGTGGTTTGAGCTTCCAGACAGACGTTTTATCATCAAACTCTCAACTCCAACTGCAGTAATCCGAACGCAACTTTCACTTATTCTTGCCAAAATCGACAGTCAGCTTTATAAACATAGTTAAATGGGTTGAATGATTCCCCTAAAACCTGTTTCGAGTGAACGATCTTAGACATTTCTTACTTCACATCAACAGAATTTGACAAGATGAACGTTATTTTATGAGAATTATTTTAATAAACTAACAAAAATCCAACTAGGTTCATCTTGTTTTCAACAACAAAGGCTATTTCACAAACATACGAAGATAATCACCAGTCTAACTCTCAGTATGCAAAGAATACAAATTAAGTACAAAATATGATTGCTTACTTAGATTTTACTATCTTCATTTTGAGCGGACATACTTCTCGACGAATAGGGAATAAGAACATAACAATCCAAAATGAAAACTTGTTCAACTGGTACGCAACACACTCGAATGCATCATTTTTAAAAACTTATTGAAACTAAGCATTAGCTCAGGAAGAACTATGGCACGAACACAATCTGATGATAGCCCCATCCAAAGGACCGTACTCCAATGGGACGGTGCTGTCTGGACCAAGTGCAAACATTGGATATGATAGCTTTACTTGGCGAGATCCTGTCAGACTTATCCGAACACGGAAGGACGGTGTGAACCATACGGTAAGATATCTCCATCAGATGGCCGTTTGTGCGGCTGTACCCTCCCGTGCACTTCGTCCGAAAGTCCGTTACTGCTCAACAAACTGTTTAGGCGATCTGACACCACACTGGATATTTGTGCTTGATGTTACAGATTTGGGTGGCAAGTGATATAACAGAAACTTTGTCGCCGATTTGGCCAAAACAGACCGCGTAAACCCATATCAACCAGTTCATTTCTCGCTTAAATCACGTTGTATTCTATTTTTTCCAAAACTGGAATGGCTTGACGATGAATTGGTGGCAATTTTCGGTTTATCTACTGGACACATGACTAATTGTGAGTCCCAGAGCGAAGGTTCACTCACTGTGCTGAATAGAAGTTGACATACTGTATGACATTACCAGAAATAACGATAAAACCGGATCAAACTGCCAAACTGTGTGCGTACTTACTTGAGCGATTGCAGTTATCATAACTTAGTTGACCTAGCTCAGAAATGACACGCACAAAATTCCCGCTCTACACATTTACGTGGGTACTTTTCATTTTTCGGTATTGATCGTCTTCAGTAACATATTTTTTCATTCCCACATACGTTATTCTTCAGTAGTCACGTGCGGTATCACTTGTGGTAACAGTAGTAGGCACCCATGTTTGTTATGGCTGGGTTGGTTTGTTCACGAAGAAGCGCATGGATTCGTTTGCCGATGGCGTAGGCCAGTCGTTCAACCCCGCCTATTGGACGTCGCCTTTGACTTCGGAGTGGAAAAGCTATCATGCTGGTGCGGTAGACCACGTGGTGATCTGGATGTCGGATGATCGTAGGTGGGGTTTTGCCACAGAATGAAAACTTAAATTGAGCACGTTCGCAATCGGGATTATCAGGTGGTGACCGCTCCAGAAACCCCAGAATCAGGCCAGTGTCGAGACCCCACATCGAGCACCGCGAAACCCGCCCAAATGGTTTTACTAGTGCAGCAACAAGGGGTTTATTCAGATGGCGCTATAAGAGGGTGTCGAAGCCCAGCCGCACTACGTGGGTATCAGGAGGCTGTCCGATGTCGGTATGAGAGACGTTTTGACTTGTCGTTGATACTTTTACACGCGTGCTGGTTCCGTGCGTTCGTCTGCACCCAGAAAATAAGGTTAAGTTTGCATATCCTCGGTGTCAGAGCAAAACGCAAACTGCCACAGAAGAAGACACAGCCTTTTTTCAAGGAATAACACCTGCTTAGCCCATCAAAAGTATTCATAAAAGAGTGGCTGCACCAGCCCTCACCAACTGGATGGCATGACTCATTTATAAACTATGGGCCTATAAGTGGGTGTACCTACATATGAATGTGGTGATTGGAGTGCGAGTGTCACGCACATCATGACTGGGTCCCAACAACTAGGCGGAGTGTAATGCTGTTGAGAATGTTTTGCTCAGCGGTGTAGATACTCACACAGGTAGTCTGAGCTGATTTTAATGCGCGT
Organism: Paragonimus skrjabini miyazakii; assembly: GCA_014338405.1. NCBI lineage: Eukaryota > Metazoa > Platyhelminthes > Trematoda > Plagiorchiida > Troglotrematidae > Paragonimus > Paragonimus skrjabini miyazakii. The sequence continues at coordinate 16,663 of JTDE01001604.1, read as the reverse complement.
CAAGCTACATTCTGTCTATAAACTAAACATCACCCACAACTGACCGGAGGTGTCACATTTCCAATGAATTATTCAGCCAACCCTTTTTGTAGGATTATCGACAAGAGTTGACGACAGTTATTGTGTCTACTCTCAAGGTAATCGGGTAATATGAACATAACTCACAAGCGAATGTGGCTGAACGTTCGCATATAATAATTCAGTTGTGAGGTCAATGACGCAGTAGTCAACACGGTTACCTCATGAAGTCGTGGTCGGAACTCAAACCACCATAATGGAAAAGATATATACTACTGACGAGCTCGAACAAAAGCGAATATCGATTATAGAATTTCTTTTTAAAAGGGGCTGACTAAAATGCCGATGGGAATGCGATAGCCTGGATCAGTTGTGAATGTTGCTCAATTTGTGCAAAATCAAATTCCGTACCACTAGTCGCTTTTTATCTCTTTTTCCGTGCTATCTGACAATATTGCGTACTGCATGTCTATCCGATCAAAAATATATTAGTTTACCACAACTGACGAAAGCATAGTGAACATTTCTGGCTGGCGCAATTAGAGAGTGAGTCCCATGTCGTCATCACCATCATGTGTACCCGTGGGCATTGAACGGTCAGTCAAGACACCTACATCATTAAGCAAGGTCTTCGGATTGCTAATACCGTTGGTTTCAACCTCTGTTTGGTGTTAGAATTAAGCTTTAGAACATTCGGATGACGGGACCAAATACAAGAAACTGAGAATTTTCAAACATCAAACTAGACTGTGGTTCCTTACAGCGTGTAACGACAAGTTGAGTGAGACGCTGTAACTGAACGGCCCAATCAGTGAAACTGAACAGAAATTACGTTAAACTTTGTCGATCTTCCGATATGTGTTCATCCGAGGATCCCTATCAACTGTAATTTTCGACGATACAGTGGGTATATTTACAAAATGGGGGGAGGGGCGAATGCATCTTACTTTTTTGTGACGCAGATGGACAGCCGCCTACACATTTAACGAGGTAGTTACTATGCTTATCCACACTCAGCTTACAACCAATTCTGGAAAACCTCACATTGATCAGTACTTGGGGGATATTTTTGGACTCCTATTCCAAATTAAAATGATCTACAACTTATCACACATTTTCGCTTATTCACCATATCATATGTCGATTGAAACCGACAAATTGTATTTCAGTGCTGATACATGGGTCTTCCTACTTACAGTGTTTCTAAGACTTGTCACTTCGTTTTTTCCAGTGGTACGAATTGATCCATCACTATCCGGTATATAAAGTTTTCAACCTCAAACATACCAAGCTACTTATGCTCTGGTTTAATACTCAACATTGTGAGGCGGACCTATCGCGATGCCTTACAACAGTGGTTTATCAACAAACCCACTAACTCTAGCTGAGGGTAAGCCCACTAGTTCGATATCAAACGATCCAGTTTGCGCACAAAGACTAATTTTTAGTAAGTAGCCTATCGTGATGCTCGTTCCGAGGTTCGTACACCCAAGATTTCCCCAGCTTTATATTAAGGCGGATCGGAAGTCACAGTGAGGAAACGGTGAATTTGCAAACAAACTTTATTTATTTATTTACTCACTGTACACAAGCGGACTTCAACGCAGCGACTGAGGGCGCTAGGGAACTGGACATGAGAGAACCTTCAGCACAACCGCACGGCAGTCGCCAGAGAGGACGAATGTCAACGGAAATTCTAGTTTACCTTCAAGATTCAAACAAGTGTCAGCCTGGTTGGGCGGCGTTCCCAACGGCAGTAGCTCAAACATTGTTATCCTAGTGAATGTAGCCTACAATGGTAGAGATGTCGCGGACTCCTTATACAGCTATGAGTAAAACTGCGATACCTACGCCAACACACTAACTTTGATGCTAGTGGTTTGTAGTAAATTTACATTCACAAGGTAATGTGGGTCAGGGCGGTGGTACTGACGAGGCAACTCTCACGTCGCAGCGAGTTTAGAATTTTGAGGACGTCGAAGGTGATCTCACTACAAGCCTCTGTTAATGACATCCAGTTCAAGTTCTTACTTATCTGACCTAGTAACGGTATGTTCCGTGAAAGTTTTGTCTACTCCGCTGGATAGTTTTAACTTCTCATTTTCTTAAGATATGCTTCCATGTGATCAACGATCAGCTAAGTTATATAAAGAACGTTGAATCAATTAATAGCCTACCATGAATTACGATTAGAGAGTGTACTCTTTATAGTAATATAGGCTATCCATAAGCTGACACACGAAGAGTATCACGTTAAAAAATCTTTAAAAAAAACTTGGAAACGAAGTTTCAGTGTTTTTTGCATTTTCGTTGGCGTTCACGGGTTAGAGGAAACTCAACGATCGGTAAGCCGTTTGGACCGCTATGAGGAAGATACACATACCAATCTAGCTACTCACAGATAGTTAAGTAGTTTAAATAAAAAGGTACATCGTGTTATGAAATTGGACTGGAGCTATTTCTCGGTGCTCGCGCACAAGCTACTACTGACAGAATTATAGTCAAACTGGCGCCAACCAATCATAGATAGTGATTAGCTGCTGCTGAATGCGTATCTGTTTCAAACAACTGAGATGCTAGATGCAATGTTGTGAAACAACAGAGCTATAAACTGGCCAATCAAAACGTGCGGACGCCTGTCACTTAATACCAGTCCTAAATACCGTTGTTCCACAAAAAGGTGCTGTTTCTGCAATAAATTGAGATTGCTTGGTGCTGTTCAGATTCCTGTTCTGATTTTTCTAGACTCAGTACGCGACACAGTACACTGACAGTAGAGTATTTTCAGATCGACGTTTGACTGAATAAAACCAGATTATTTAAACATGCCATCTTATCGAAGCCATTTGGTATGCACAAACGACTGCATATATAGCTTATTGGTATCCATTTTAGTGTATGATTTCAATCACAGACAGTTTGGGCATTTGTTTAGAACGTTTACTGTGCTAACTCATCGGAACTGGTACAACGAGAAAACGTTAGATTTCTGGTCCGCGCATACTGTCTATTTGTTCTTTTCTGTCAGATGTGACCGAACGATGTGCACAGACCGCTAGGGTAAGTAAACCGAGTGAAAATTGGGACGGTATTAATTGCGGCCACTAGTCAGAACAATCGTTGGACCAGCATTGCATAGCCACTTTTGGCTAGATCACTTATGTTAGGACCCAGTTGATCGCATCGTCACCTTGAACTTTAACTGTATCCGTCCCAAGTTGATAAGTCAAATTCATCAGGTGTAACCGCGGAAACAGGGGCCGTTTTACTGAGCATATTCTCCTATGAGAGGAAGGGCTCTAGTGACCTGGTTCGTTCGACGAATGTTGAGAGCAAATTAATTCACCTGTCACCAATACTACATGAGTACACCGTATAAAGGCTCGGTGTCCGTGTGACACCGCACATGAGGACGGAACATCACGATAGTTCGTCAATTGTGTAAGCTGTGCTTACAGATTAGACACTTAATATTTTCCCTTCGCCGCTATCAGACTGGTTCCGTTAACATATTACACCGTACAGATGACAGTATTCAAGAGAATTGATGCGTTAACCCCACACACTGTTTTGTAGCCGGTACTGCTGACCACAAGCGTAGGTGGAAAACTAGATGTAGGGTTTTAAAATAACCAAAGCTCAGGAAAAGATGGTTCTCATTTAACTGACGGTGTGGGTTCGACGTCAAAATTGAATATGTATTTGAAATCACCAAGTTTAAGGGACGTTACCACATTAAACATCATATGACAGTACACATCCGTTGTGTATTGTCCGCAGGTTACTTAAGGCTGATCACATAAAAACAATTCGATGATGATGTACATCTTTTTGCATGTTTTGGGGAAGGACGTTTGAGGTAAGCTGTTGTTCTATCTCCCATTCCTCACAACAAACAATTAATTTACAACCGGACTTCGGTACCAGAGCCACCGCGCGGTAGTAATTAAATGGTACTTTTGAAATTTAGACAAAGTCCAATCCGACCAAACACTCGGAACAGAGAAACGACTGCGTCTTAGTGAGTGCGCAGGATTTTTGAAACCTACTAGAAAGATTGGAGCACAGGATTAAATTTAGTCGTTTTTCGATTAACGTTTCGCATTTAAAATCCTGCCCGTGGATGTTTAACGTTCCGACACGGAGCGCACGACAGGTGAGAATGAGGTCTCCAGTCGAATATATCCCGGGGAGTACCCGCACCCATATATACTCTGGTACACGTAGCATTCATTCGGTTGTATTCACAGTGTTGATCTCTGGACGTTCGCCGCCCAACCCCTCCCAGGACTAGCAGGTCTACCTTTGAACCTCTTCAACCAACTGCTCGAAATTTCAAAGTCCTCAATTCACAATTAGAAGCTCAAAGTATCACTTTTTCTTGCAGTACTGGAACAGAGTTAAAGACATTGGCAAGTCGGGTACAGGCCGGCTGCCAATGATACAGTTCACGATAGCAAGTCGTAAACGATTTTAGGAGATTTTACCATTCTACATCTCACTCAGGTTCTCTGGAACTCAAGCAGTAAAGTTGGTTTCTATTTGAGTCATACGTTCTAGTAAGCGTTTGTTTAGTTAAGTAACATTCGCTTTTACCAACGACACTATCGAAAATGCCGTTTCCATGCATTATTTGCCACAAAACATATGTACGTATGTAGTAGAACAGCGCAGTAAAGAAGGTCAGCATAAAGACCAAGTCGCCTGAACAAAAAAATCAGTTGATCCAAAAGCTCCCTTCAACATAGCTTGAGCGTTTGTGCTTATTACAACGAACGCCCTAACAACGAAAGTGATCAGCCAAGTTCGGTTGAGTGAGTATTATTGTGATGATAGTATGCGTCATCCACAAAATACTCTGCAAAAGAGGAAGGGAATGTAGACAGTGCTAAACTTTACTTTACAGAGATGTGCGCATGTCAGACCCAGATGATACGATGCGATAAAAATGGTGAGGTGAGTTATTTATACCTTTTGTACTATAAGCTGTTCGTCATAACAAAATAAGCACAGCAACCGACTCTGTTATGGCCCCTCAACCTTCATTATAGTAACACAACTGGAGTTGATACTGTGGGACTACCGCGTGAACCACCAACCAGATCAATGCAGTGTGTGCGGTCTGCAAGCCGACCAGAGCATGGTGTGTACAGACGATATTGGCGAGTACAGAACCCCTATACAGCATGTGAATGGATGAAGTCTGACTTGATGAGTCACCCGGTACAAAGGGGTCTTGTTAGGTACGTCCGTGTTCGCAAAAAGCGGGTTCAGTTGTTCAATTGGTGAGGTTGATTTGCACAAGTTCCATACTATGACAGTGGCGCTATTATTATGGTGGGCATCAGCTGAATCGCCCGTCAGAGTGAGATAGAGAATAGTTGCGACATTTATGCTACGACCGATCGCAGTATGTAAGTCGATCCAATCATCACCTACGGCTGGGCACACATATAGTGAACCGTTTACTAGAGGAGCAGACACGCTAACAGTAAAACAAAAACACCAACTGTCAGCTAACACCAGAGGCATTTGCATTGTCTGTACCTTCGTAAGACGTTAGTCAGTTAACCAGTGCACTAGTCTTACAACAAGCATGCTATAAATCACACAATGGTGCTGGGTAGGAGATCTGAGATGCGAAATGAAGGGATGTTTATAATAAGTCAACTGCGCAAACAACCGTTTCCCATATACTATAAAATATACGTAAGATATGTGAGAAGTATTTGCGAAATTCAGAACAAGTCAGACAGATCATTAAAAATGCTAGACATGAGCGGATTATCGTCTACCGAAGGAGGGTAGGATTGTTGATGAATGCGAGGACTACACATAGGTGTCCGTTGGTCGAAGTAAACGGGTTCACAACTGTTCGGGTTTCAAGTGCCTTTGGTACAAATGTCCAAGAGATGCTGAGAGTTTGCATCAAATATACTTGTAGAGCTTCACGGTGATAGGCTGTGGTTGACAACGGTTTATTTTAACGGCTTGATGAAATGGAATATCCCATCCGACTTCAACTGATGAACGGTGCCAACCGCGCCAGAAATAGGCTTTTTAAACCGTTCCAGATCCATTTCGGAAGGTGTTCACGAATCCTTTCCGATGGCCACTTAGTGGTTATCCCAAGATAACCGGCTTAACGTTGACAGGTGTGAAAATAAATATAACGAAGGAAACTTATCCTTAAGGTGTGGCACCGCTACCGGGCGGGTATTGAACAGTGAAGTGACCTGTGACTCAGAAAAATTTCTCTAAACCATACTTGAAATTTGCCAGGTGATAACTGTAGTAAACCCTCCTAAACGATATGCTGGTTCGTTCTCGACACAGTGGTGCGCTTGATATAAGTCGGATTCCCGTCCCGGTGCTAATTAACACAGAAATCCCGGTCCCGAAAATGCCACAACTGTCCCGCGATTTGGTTTCCAAGACAAGCCAAAAGTCGCGTACAAAGGAAACCGCTTTGTTCCGCCCCAACACGTGTGCGACAAAGGTGACAATTACCAAGTATTTACAGAGCGCGTAATGACCAAACATTCCCAAGACATCAAAGAGAACAGTTACCAAATAAGAGAGTTAGGGTCGCTAATGAGCATAGCGGTATAAAAAGTCTCGACTGCTTTAAACAGTTCCGCTAAGTAGAACTGAGCCAATCGTTTTTTTCTTTCTCATGACGGAGTTGGCTTGGGACGGTAACAGAGCGGACCCACTAACAATAACCTCGCTGGTAAATTTTCTATTGTATGACAGAATGATAAAAGATATTTAATCAATGGTCTACTAGAGTTAAACTTTCGTTTTCAACTGAATGGTGCTGTAGTTTAATGTTGCTGCTTGGTGTATCCGGCGTGAAAATTTTCTGCGTTCCGTTTGTTGAGCGACAAACCGGGCTCCGCCAATACGCCAGAGGAATAAAGGTGAAAAAGTGCGCGTATCAGCCAGTACATGCTCTCTTCTACTTATGAATCAACGTTCGAAATGATCCATCCATTCTATGGAGCATTGTGATACCTAGAGAAGATAGTCTGTTGTTAGCTTCTACTTCGGTGGTGAGCATAATGATTTAAATAAGAGAATACAATCTGAGTACCATCACTACCGCTTAACAAACAAAACGTACCATTTATGTAAACCCTGTAGAGATAGGCATTGTTGATGACGTAACTTAGCTCACTTACCTTTAGTGTGGTCATTATTATGTCTACAAGCGATGGGTCTAGTAGGGAACCCAAAGTTAAGCCACCAATAAGGCTCTCCAGTGAATCAGACATTCGAGATAGGAAATAACAATACGCCTCTTGACTACACAATGGAAATACCGATGTTCAGTTGACTTTTCTCAGTATGATCATGGGGATAATAAACAGATTTCTTCAATGGCACGCTGCATCTGAGAAAAAAAAACCATTTTGTGATTCCTGATATTCACCAAATAAACTAAGTAGACGAAGGTATAAGTAATGACACAGAAGCTCGTGTCTCTAAGGCTAAGGCAGTATTCGCCGATCTGTGACAGTTCTGACCATAGACAAGTATCTCTCTGAAGTCTAACAGTCGCGTGAATGAAGCAACTGCGAAACTTGGTCACTCAGGGTAAAGGACGTAACCTGTCTAGAGATAGTTGACCCACGATGTCTGCGTGTGATCGCTCAAATCGGATGACACTAGCGGATAAGAGGTTAAGTAGCATCAATGCGAAACACTGACATATTGCCTGCTTCGATGATAATGACAACCTCGTTGACTCTGCTGTTTGTTGAATTTTCTTCGTTATTGCAGCAACAGCCCAAACCGCAGTAACACGTAATCAGAATTAATGCTGAACGTGTATGTACACACACCTAAATAAAATATTTAAGTCACACAATGAATAGTGAACCACTTGCGTCGTTTCAAATCCACACTAGGATCCGTTATCAAACACAAATGTGCCGGGATGAGACTGCTCCGTCGAAAACTGTGTTCGCCTGTCGGTCTATCCTCGCTCGTCTTTCATCTCAGCGTCAACGATGCTGACGTGGTGGCTGTCTACATCTACGTGTCGACTGAACGAATTCCGCGAATAGAGAGCCTCTAGTACAAGCCTGCCATTTTTGCCCGTTCAATCACCTTTGCACGATCCGTGTTGACCTTGTAACCTGTGTCTGCGCAATGATGCCACGGTTGTGATGTAGGGTCGGCTTGTCGCACCGCTAATTTACGTTCGTATACGCAGCTGTTGGTCACACCCGAGAGCACGCCAGTGTTCATGTGGTTCTACACGACCGTTGGCATTCACCAAAACTGAACGGAGTGCTGAGTTCGGTATGTATGATATTTAGATACCTACCGGTTAGAGTAGTCCTTATGCTGCCGTGAATATATGGCATTGTCATTTGTGTTTTGGGTTCTGCATGTTCAGTTCCTGTAGGCCCTCTGATAGATATTTTTTATGAAACTACTGGGGTACCCACTGGAAGTGAACAGTTTGAATAGGTGGTTTCGTTATACTCATCTGAGTTTGGATGAGCTACAGTGCACGTCTGCACATCGGAACAGCGTTCGCAGTTTTTGAGGTGACAGACTGGATGGTTACTGCTGAACTTCAGAATGACACCAGTTGTCGGTTTACAATAGCCAGTAGTTTCAAGCTTGTCATTATGTCTTCTCATAACCGATACATCCAGGAATGCTGAGCGTGAAGTTTTTTCACGTGTAAAGGTTATTCCATCTAACATGACATTCAAATAACTGTAGAACTGGTCTAGCTGGGTCCGACGTAGAACAACAAATCTGTTATCCATATATCTAGGCCATACTTCGGATGTGAATGCTTGAAAGGCTTCAGATTGAAAACGTTTCAATAGGGCGTCTGTAAGTAATCCCGATATGTATGAGCACATTGTGTCTCTCTTCCGTAGGTAGACTCGGTCGTCAAATGCAGAGCTTCACTGAATCAATTCTTCTGGAGAAAGTTTCATCCTGCTGCGGAGGCTGTCGCCCTCATCTGTCATGAGCTTCGAACTTTCTATTGCAAGTTTCCTTGGTATATTAGTGAAGAACGACGTAAAATTGAAGGAAACCAGCGCGTCGTCATCTTGCAACTTCAGGCCCTTAATCTGTCTCATGAAATCAACTGGGCTGTTCGCGTCATGATTATCGCGAAGTAAACATGGTCAGAGAATACGAAAGAGGAAACTCGCTAATTGGTATATATATATATATATATATATATATATGACTGGAACGCCGACTGATTGGTTTCGAACGATATTTACAACAGCGATGAAACAATCAAACAATAAGAACAACCGTTGGTGTGTATTGAACACAACGATGGTGTGATAAGAAAAAAAAAGTCACAGTCGCAGATCCCATCCCAATTCAGCTGGCTGTTCCTGAGTGACCGAAACAAAGACTAATACGTTCATGGACAACGATCTTGTGTTTGGGCACACAATATATGTAGCAGTTTAAACTTACCCTAATCAGTACAAACCCGGGGACATTCCACAAGTGAAAAAAGCAGTGGCTTGTATATTGTAACGAGTAGGTGCAGGGTCCGCGAGAGCAGCAGACAACACACAATTAACATCTGTACAACCATAGCTAAAAATCGGGATGATGAAATAATTTGCGAAATATTTCACTCTGAAGCAGTTTCCACCAGGTTCAGGGTATAATCAACTCACACGTGGAGACGGACATGCAGCTTGTTGCCTTAATTTAAAAAACGGCAATCTCTGAGAGCGTTTAGAGACAACAGACCTCGACTCACTAAGCAAAACGAACGCACATGGGATGATACTCTGAAAATAAGGTATGGACTGGACAGACTGTTAAGGACAGAACTTCGACGTTAGGAACTCCTCATATTAAATAGTGTTGCCCAACCATGAGCTTATAGGTGAATCGATTAAGGTTATACAACTCTATTCGATCAGTTCATAGCTAGCGATATCCGTGTCCAGATTAGTCCACAACAGTGGTCAAGATCAAGCGACACTAGCATGTATCACTATGGATGGCTTGTGCTAGACCACCTGTAATTCCTGATGCAAACCTGACAAGTGAAGTGAGATAACAGGGTGACATTTTTTCTGTTGGCTCTTACTTAATGACGTCACAAATAGACGCGACTAGGTCCGGCTATAAAGCATGGACGGAAGCCTGTGTTAAAAAGCTTTTGAATTGCTCCTTATACAGTTTTCGCGAGTGACTTTTGTATTAATGTCCTCGTCCCCGAGCTTCTGACACTGCCGGTATCACAGTACAAGGTACAATCAAGTATATTTTGCTTCCGCATTTGCTCAACATGTTGACAGTCACACGTCAATAGTATCATGAACCTATGTCGCACTAACCTAGCTGATTTTCGATGTAGCAAGGTGTGTAGTTGCAAACTCTGGACAAAAATTGCGGTCACTTGTCTGCATTATCATACGGACGGTTACTAGTGGGATCAGAAACTGACAATTTCCAATGTTCACACCTGCACGACCTAACAAACGACGACAGCAGATGTCATATGAGGTGATAGATAAAAACATATCTCCAGGTTCGTTGGCACCTTTATCCTGATTTTTCAACACGGCAAGCTAGATTGATATATTTATCATAAAAAATATATTTCAGGATCAAATGAATCAAGTAACTCTGCGATAAAATACAGTTTTGACTAGAGCTGACATTCTGGTGTCTCTTCGACCAACAAATGTTTTTCTGTGTAGCTGCGCTCGGGTGATACCAACGGGAAGAGAGGGCATCGCTGAGCTCGGGTCGCTTCACAACACTGCAGAAAGAATGGAAACAGATCAAAAGACAATTTTTTTTAGAAACTGAGATAATCAACAACTTAATCTTTCACATACAAATAATCTGAGTACAAACAGTCAATTTTCCAAACAGCTATGTTCAGCAGTTCTTGTTCACTCGTCATAGTTACAAACAAGACAGTGGGTTTCCGAGTGATTCGTCATCTGGTGCAGTACAACACTCACTCGCAATCCCGAAAAAATATAAGGTGGATTTCTGTATAAAAGTTTTTAAGTTATCATTTTTTGGACTACGAACAGCCACTGTGCAACACATACCGGCTAACTCATCACCTCAGACAATCGGTGACATGCATAGGGAGGAGTGATGGCTTTAGTTAAATCGGTCACAACGAGACTGGACCTTGGCGCGGTGTGACGGCTTGCGCATCTCGATGACCTATTGGGCTAAACTGGACGGTGTGGCCACCACACCGATAGAGTCACTCATGCCAGGCAGGCCAATAGGTAGAGGTCTGACAAACCAGTCTCCTGGTCCTCCAGGTTGGGGGTTGGAAGAAGGTTGGTATCTTCTTCCGGAAAACGTATCAGTTCTCGTACACTGCCACCCACCCGCTGTCTTGCGGTATAGGTTTTTGAGCCAAAGGCTT
>JTDE01001603.1:128494-139946 GCA_014338405.1 Paragonimus skrjabini miyazakii | reverse complement strand
ACCGTACTGGATCACATCCAGTTGGAGCATTCCAATTGGCTGAATGTGCAGATGGTGATCGCATGCGTGCGTTTGGATGTGGAAGAGGGTTTTCGGGTCAATGAGTGTGTGGCCAGCCGAACAGTCGAACACATAAAATAGACGACAGTTTCAGGAGCCATGAACAGCCTTTGTCATTACTGTTCGGTCTCGACGTTTCTCGGATGGAGGTTATCCTGAGAAGAACTGTATGATCTGGTACAACGGACCGCTTCAGAACTAAATCGGCGATTATAATAACACAAGTTTCGATCAACTCGTTGTCTGCGTGAACGGCTTCGGGACTGACGGCGATGAGGAGGACCTCACGATTGTGTTGTCTGTTGTTCAGTGATTGCAGAGGGCTGTACTGTCTTATCGGAAAACTGTTGCTTCAGCGCGTCCAGTTCCGTTGACCAGCTATGGCTCGACGACACCTCTGGTAAGTGTATGTGGGATACCGTGCGGCTTCAATAGCTCTCGTACACCTGGTCAGCCAGCTTTTCGAGTTTTGGAAGTGTTGTGTCCTTATCGAGTATAGACAATATCTTTCGGATATCGTCCGGCAGATTTTTGTGCCACAACTCACGCAGAATTGGTTCGTTCATCGTATGTTTGCTTTAGAGCTGTGTCATGTGACGGAGGAGTTGTGAAGGGGCTTGTAATGACCAGCGATCGTGTGGCTTTTCTAAGGATCCCGCCTGCAACCGGGTTTTCCCGCTCGTTTGTCCTGCACACATGATTGTGTGTACGCCTGTAATGGGAGGCCTGATATAAACTCAGTGCCACTTTCTTCAGTCGTGCAACTAATTGCACGCAACGAATGCTTGCCCTTTTCCTAACGACTCATCTACTGTTCTATTCTTCAAGGTCGCTTAACCCGGACCCTTTCGAGCGTTCTTTAATGCACTCGAAGGTTCCATACACTGTTCGCTTGGGGCGCTTTTGATTGCCGCCGAGTGGGCTGTAGCCCACCTCGTACTTGTTTTCTGCTTCCACTTGGATGCTGCCGTTGGTCCCAGATTAGGCCAGAGCTAACTACTTATCATATTTCCAAACATTGCTGGAAGTATACGGTTTGTTTCTAAACCCCACTGCATTCTCTAGTTCGACGTCTGTTGGGATTACGTTTCGATTGCTGTTTAAGAAAGGCGTTTTAACTAGTAAGTGGGCAAGGGTCTAGCGCATACCCACTTGTCCACTACAAGTTCTGTCGCTCAACGGTACTCCTGCCAGAAGCTTTCGCAGGTTCTGCTCATCGGTTGTTGCAGTTCGTCCTATGATCGCGGCCTTTAAAGTGTCATACGGACTAACACTAGGTCGAGTGTAGATGAGGTCGGCAACTTCAGTAGCGACCTGCTGTGGGAGGTTGGCAACTATGAAAGTATACATGAACTTTTGCGGGCGTATCCGTTTGGAGTCAAAGATAGCTTCGACTTGGGCAAACCAAAGTCTTGGATCACGACTACGGAACTCGGAAAGTTTAACATAAACTGCATTTTTCACGGCAGTAAGATCCGGTTCACAGTCTGCCATGTTCAGGGAAAACAAAGTCAACCACAAAGAAAAGGAACCGATTAAATAACGGGAAAGAGTTCCTTCGGGAGTATGCAGAAAAGAAAAAACTAAACGAAAAATGAGAAAGAAATCGACACGGGATCACCAATTATGTGGTGGAACCAGGAGGTGAATCGACAGTGTTACAAAAGCAATCTACGGTAACTGTTCACGATAAATTCCATCACACTACGTCCGCTGTGTGTTGGAGTAACATTCCACTTGAATAACAGAGAAAATACAACGAATTCAGTTTCTCCAGCGAACTAAAATCGACTGTTGTCACAGTTAACTCCCGGTAACTACGACCACGTGCAAGCAGAAGCCGAGGCGCGCGAAAACAAAGTGTGTATTGATTCAAGCATTAAGCGAGTGGTTCATATTTACATTGAACGTAACAGGTATGAAGAATAAGGTGTAACAAGAGAGCAAAAAGGTGACAGACTCTACAGTCGTTCCTGAGCAAAGCCTCGATAGACAGTGTTCACTAATTATTTCCGGCAAACGCTAAGTACGTGCACAGTAATTGGAAATAACATGAATACTATTTGCACGGATAGGATAAAATGGGGCAGCACTGCTGGAAATATTATTGTTCAGATTAAGTGACGTCGTCCGTTTTGAATAGAAAGTTAGAAAAGAACTTTCAGTATAATAGGTGCTGCCGATCGCACCTGTTAATCAGGATGTCACCAGCTCGATTGCTGTGTTTGCTTTAAGTGATACATACTTCCATACATCTTTCATTTTGCCCAACACACAGAAGTCATCCTCCGCACATTGTCGTGCCATTCATTTGACTACTTCCGTGGTTCGGTGTACACTGGTCACCGTATTAAGCGTTTACCAAAAAGAATTCGTGAACACTGTCCGGCTTGGTTTTCCTCCGGAACAACAACGAACATCAACTGATCCATCCTGGACAACCTAGCTAGCTGCGATCGACACACAGACACGGAGTGGACATTTTGCATCGTCTACCGTGCCTCAGTCACAGCGTCACAAGCAGTTAAGGAACAGATTGAACGAACTGCACTCCTGAAAATTGAACCAACTGTCTGGATACGATGCATCAACGAAACCTATCTTTCTAAAACATGAAAACAATCAGAAACCTACCAATTCAACAGTGTGATATTCACCAAAATGTAGTTATTCAGAGGAAAAGAGGCTACCTGTCAACTCCAGAAGACTCAATAGCTGCCAAGTAAAAAACAGCGTCTGCCATGAACCATATTGGATCGACACAAATCTAAAGATTCTGACAATTATCTCGCGGCAAAAGCACGAAGTTCTGCAAACAGTCTGTTCGAACGGATAGAAAACATCAGAATTCATTGGAATTGAGAAAATCGAAGAAAGGCCACATGATCAACAACTTCATATGCAACCCCTCCCCAGTATAACATTGTTTTACAATGTGCTACTTCTTAAATCGTCCAACAAAAATAAATAAGTCGCTCAAAACAAATAATTTTACCTTAAGTCAAATACAGCTGAGAAAAAACGGCGAGGTTTCTACCACCATAGTGATGACACTCAGTCGCGTATCGGATTGTCGCTCTGAGTTTATGTATTCCTATGCTGAATGTTTTTCACGTCCCGTCATAATACCTGTTTACGTGTTTTCCAGAGACAGTGTTGATTACACTTTAGGTCTCATCAATCAAGACTTTGTTAAATTTTCGTGCAAAATTTAGTTATGATGTTCTAGAACAAAGTCTTGATTGATGAGGCCTACATTGTAATTCAAACTGTCTCTAGAAAACACGGAAACAAGCATTACGAAGGGACGTGCAAAATATTCAACATAAGAATACATAAACTCAGGGCGACAATCCGGTACGCGGTTAAATGTCATTTTTAGCGGTGCATGATGAAACTAGAAACTATCAACTCAACTTGAAGAACGTAGCAGGGCGTGACAGAGCGCAAACCCGAAACGAACGCAAACCCATTAGGGCTTGGTATTGATAGCAAAACTCGGTCACCATACATGTAAACTTCAAAATATCTGAGAACGGATTAGAAACCGGAATAACAAGTCATCCAGTTAACAGAGAACATCAGTTCATCGTCAGAAAAGTTACGGATCAGGTAGCTCACCAGCTACTATTCACACTCATGCATTGACCGCTTGGATTACGTACTTTAACTTTGATGTGTTTTTCAGTTATTAGCTGTTTTTTCCGACATATTTTGATTACAGTTTTTGAAGTATCAGTGAAAAATATAACAGAGCCTCCAAACCGCTAAAAATATGTCACGTGAGGCCGCACCGACGAGATAACCTGGAACGGTGACGAGATTTTTTCAAGCCTACCATTCAACTCGGCGAACAACCCAAAAGCAACAGCATCTGTAGCCCAAGTTGCGGATACTTTCAGTCTTTTTATGATGAACAACGCCGTACTTCGAAACCATTGCGCTTTAAAAAAATCTTTCATTTTTTTATTGTCTACTGTCTCTCACGCGCTTACGTTGATGCTCCAGTATTGTTAATTTGTAAATGTCTCATAGTAACCTTATTTCAGCACAACCCAGATTGTGTTGCCCGGATGACTACATTTTATCGGTGTTTCCCTAAGCGATCTATTATGAGATGATATAAATAAGACGTCGCACTCCTTGAGAAAGTACAACAATATACACAAGAAATGGATGAGGGTGATTACAGTCAGCCAATCAATAGTTTTACCAAATTGGATGCTCACCAACTACCCAGAACGAATGAAATGGTCGAGAGGATTTTGAAGTATGAGATTTACAGAACGCTAAGGCACGCTTACCATCAACCGTTAACCAGTTCAGTAAGGCAAGCATAACGGGTGTTGTAAACTCTATCACTTTTTATAACATCCGGTTCGTACGGATCAAAAGCGTCCCCTGTATTTGGAAGAAAAAAACGTAGTATCGGAAGAAAAATGTGCTGGTACTTTCGATCAAATTTACAACGTTGCAGATTGCAGAAGAGAAAGCGCTAAGCATAGTGAAAATAGCGACTGTTCCTTAAGTGCTGTATCACGTGTATAGGAAGTTGGAATGATGTAACAAGTGTATAACAAAACGAGAAGCAAAATACGACCGTCATGTTTATCGCGTGCGCCACACCTAGAAGGAACATGAGGATATTGGTAATTCCGTGGTGGTCTGGATTCTAATCCCCAGATCTTTTGACTAGAATAACATATACTTTGAAACTGTCGTTTTCTTCTAGTGCAACAGAATTATCCCTAGAAGTGAACTCAACCTGGTCAACATGTCTTCGATGGTTGGAAAGATCTTCCAGGTCAAAATAATGAATATGCAATTTCCGTTAGATGAAAGCACTATTCCAGCAGCAGGACGTAAATCACTGCAACTGCAAAACGTAGCACCAGCTTTTCTCACACAGTCAAGATATGTGTGTAAAGGACTATATTTAAAAAGGGTGGCAGCACTCTTCCCATTTACAGGATGTAATGCGCTTCTGTATTGTGAGAAAATGAACGATCCCTCTATTAGACTGTGGGTGTCGCGGAGTGCCAAACAAATGTCGACATTCTAATCCCTTAATACAATCTGCTGAAGACTTGGTAATGTAGTAGGTATCATGGTCGATGACAAAAGCAGCGGCCACATCTTAGCGGTAGAATACTTTTCTCGAAACATGCTATGTAAAGATTACACTCGGTGATGAGGCTAGAAACACTATCTGTAGTAGATACCGACAATCACTAGAGCATAGTAATTCTCAACAGTAGTCACCATGAGCTACCTGGAATGTTTGAAACGTAACGGACTATGGAAGCCAGCGTGATTGTTTCGTATGTATCTTATGTACCTATTTGGTAGAAAGTTCAACAGTGTTTACTCTCTGCCTTCAACCTAAACCACCGGAAAGCTTATCATGAAAGCGTCTTCACCTTATTAACTCCTGAGTGTCCAGAATGTAATTCCGCACGGATGACAGACCATTGGGTCGGTGGAATTACAACACGGTCATCAAAACACAACAACGCATCCGCTGTAATGAGAAAACTTTCACAGCGACGGTAAAATGCAAGAAATCGACGCCGTTTAATCTACGTCCAGTTACGTCCTAAGGTAGAGGTAATAGAATCGAAGTATTTACGAGTATCGCCTACAAGTGCATCTCATTTTACTGACAATGGTTGAGGTATCAAAAAGTCATAGTCGTCAGAATTTTAGTCCAACGATAGAATTCTGGATAAGTAATCAACATGGAACACTGGTTTTGAATTACGATGATAGTCGTGCAATTCTAAGAACTGAGAGTTGTGTTCCAACATTGTTGCATGGCAACAGGTGACTTTACTAGCAACTTGCTAGCATGATATAGAAATTTTAAATTTTAATAATCTGTTACAATAGTGAATGACAGTCCACAAGGATAACTGTCAAGTCTCTTAACAGCTCAATACACTCCAATTACTTCAGGTTGGGCCTGAGAATACCCACGTCCTGTTCTAGAAAGACGACGAGAAATGCATATAACATCTCTACTACATTTGTCAAGAATCGCTTTTATTATGGTGGGAGAAGTATCAGTAGTTACGGATGAATGATCTTTGGCAGAAAATGTTTTTAAAACACCGATATTTAGAAGATGATGGGGTAGAGTGTGGAGGTTCTTTTCATGGTTAGTGGACCAAGAAAAGTCGTTGATGAATAAACTGTCGGACAAAGAGCTAGTATGTTGAGCGAAATAGAGAATAAATCGTAAAAAATACTGAAGTGCACCAAAGACAGAACCGGGTTCATGTAGATTAGTTGATGGAGGTGCATTCGTTAGTGGACCTAAGCGCTGAAAATCTGGTTTGGAGCCATTAACTTCAACAACCTAATGCAGGTATGACATATAAGAAACTGAAAATGTTGCACTTCTTCGGGTCAATGAAGTGTTGAAGTGTTGAAGTCAAAAAATCGCGTTACTAGAGGAAATAGGCAATAATCAATATCCTTGCCAATGCCCGGACTAGAACTCCGGTCACTGCAATGCACTATTGACGAGCTCTACTGAGAGCAAAACTTGAGTCTAGTGCTTCTTTTCAAAAGAGGCCGACTGGATAGTTTATGGGAATGCGACAGCTGCGATCAATCGTGGGTGATGTTCAACTTGAGATTAACCAAATCCCCAATCACTCATCATCAATTCAAAATATCGCCTAGCAGGTTTAATGAGATCGGAGATTTCGACTTGTCTAGAAAGTCCTAATCGCGGGGTTATCGATTGGAGTTAACAGGCAGTAAAACTTTAAGTCCCATAATAGAAGGATGTGAGCTTGCGACTAAACATGGACAGGTGATTGGGCTAGCATCAGTAAACATCAACAATACGGCTGAACAAACTACAAAGGGCAATGAGTGACAACCAATAACACGAATGTTAATTTATGTGAGTTGAAGAACAGCATCAGGGTAAAATACAGTTAGAACTGAATTCGCGGTAGTTTGCTCAACACTACCAGTATCAACAATGAACTTGTGATTTTACCAGAAGCCAACACTAATGTTTTCAAAACATGAGAAGTATTTTTGGACAAAACAAATAGAGAGGGAGTAAGAATGTCTTCAGTCAATGGTTGTGAGTTAGAATTCATCACTAAATAAAATAAACCTTTGGATTACTTATTTATCTGACATGATCAGATTTGCCTGTTTCTGTGGACAATAATACCGGAAATGTTTGCGTTCAGATGTGCATTTTCCAAATGGTTGTAACAATGAGCTCAGATTATTTCCTTTAGATGACTGAACGAACCGTCTTGGTGCACAGAAGCGTGCGGATTGAATTTGTGATCTTGTTTTGGCCTTGAATTGTTGCCTTTGGAATAACTGAACAGGACAGCTTCAATGGTCATCATAACTTACTTTGCATTCACATATCGTTCACATACTTTACGAATGATGCAAGAGAAGTTCCTTATGTAACTCTGGCAACTTAATACCAGCAGTCAGTCTACCACGTAGCTGGTCCTCTAACCAGATGCCGTATTCACATGCTCATATTTGCAACCCTAGGACGAAATCACAGAAAGACTGAGAGGTTGACCAAGTTAGTACACTGAACTTGGCTGTTTCAGCTGTCACAAAATCCACAGGTGTGAAATGCTGCAGAAGTGTTTTCCTCAGCACATGATAGGAAATATTAATTGGTCCCTCCGGAAAGCTAAGTTTTGATAAGCACAAGCATCTACACCAACGAAATGTAGGAAAAGACAACGTTCTTCTTTTGATCTAAACCGAACTTTGTAGACCACTAAGTGTCAAACGTTTCCAAATAATCATTCACTTCGCAAACACTTGAACTGATTTGTAACTAGTCCATTTCGGTAATCATTGTAAATAGTTTTAGGGCCCGACACCAAAGTGCGATGATTTGGATTGAACTGTACTGAATAACGATCGAACGTATAAAAATTGCAGAACCCAATAAAGCACGACAACACAAAACGTACATTGTTGAATTGTATATATCACGTGTATAGAAAGTTGAAATGATGAAACAAGCGTATAACGAAACGAGGGACAAAATATATCAGTCATGTTCACCACATGAAATTATTCGATTACTCTGAAGTAGAAGAGCCTTATCTGATAAATGGTTCCAAAGTGTGTCATCAAAACGGAATGTGGATGGCTGAGACGGCTACAAGACCTGTACCTTTCAATAAGACTAAAACCTAATTCAGTAAATATTCATTCAGTACTTTTAATTGATATAACAAGTTTCTGGTAAAATCAAGCCAATTGATCTCAACTAGAACTTTTTGCTGACGGTTTCTGCCGAAAAATCCACTACGGATTTAGCGGTCGAAGTCAATACATTGCATACAACAATTGTAGTCACCAGGAATTTGGAAATGTGTTTGGCCGTGACGCAAACCAGTGCCTGTTCAAGCAAAGTAATAAAAGACCAAATGAGTAGTGCATTTATTACAACGCCCTAACCACAATTTTCAAGAATTTTGTGGTTATCTCGCCATACCATAGAAGTAGTCGGTCGGCGACTTCCAGCAGTAGTCGACCGAACGTTCTACGCTGCCTCTGTCACAGTGCTATTTTCAGCTAACCAAACACTAATCCCTTCGGTCAAAGTGCTACTACTTCTTTATGCCAGCTCTCACTATATTTACCAGTTTTAATAAGGGTGAAATGCCACTGGCGTTGCGCACTCGAGTAGCCGAACCTGTTCCGGTTTGGGATGAGCCTGAGGTGGAACAGGCCACAGTAAATCTTGTTGCACCACCAGTGCAACACAAACAGTGAACATCTATCGTACGCCACTAACTGACCTCTGGCTATAAGGTCATCACTACTCACGCTTTCAAAGACATCTACATGACCAAAAGTCGATGACTGTTTCAGTGCACTGAGGCTGTTGCTATTCACGGGTGAAAACCACTGGTCTGCCAACCGAAGGACAGTCATCAGTTTGAAATTGCGGTGACACGTGAACGATTTCATTGCCCGTGCATGCTTGAGCTGTGTGTGTGATCGTACACTTCTTCTCACTAACCTTGTTTGACTCTGTTATATAAACGCCAACACTGCACTATGTAACTGAAGAGATACAGCGAAATTCGCCGGCCAATGAATCATGCAGTCTTCTTTTCGAGTTTCACTTATAAAGATATTTGGGGAAGCATCTGTTTTGTAATCACTTTTTTGTTGCATATCTTATAGCGACACCACACTTTTAGTCGTTATTGACCACTGGTGCCCAACTGTCCCTTCCGAATATTAAGTGTTACTCGTCAAACAAATAAAACTTGAACCCGACTTTCCTCGCCTTCCTGACAAAACTCTACTTGAGTAGCATAGAGCAAATACAAAGTTTGTGAGACAAATTCATTTCGTACACTCTTTTCAGTCGCGAAGCTAAAACAGTTAAAACTGAAGTAACCGAAAGGCTGACTGAAGATAATAAAAGTTACTCGTGGCTCCAAAAATTATATTGGCCCTGTTTAGAAAAACCGGTACAGACGTAATGTCATTGTTATCCTATTGGGTACACACCAAAAGCCTGTTGTGTGAAAGTAACAAGGCCTCAATAAACTTGAACAGTTTCACCCGGAGGCGCAGTTTAATCACTTGGTACGATGAAACTGTTTCAGTTCTGTATCTGGGCTGAGTTAAGTTTCTAGCGAGCAATGAGGCCTGGCTTCGATTGATTGGTTTACTACTGATGTCCAGTTGGTCCATTGCTCGGATCAGCCACTTTAGTAGATGCTGTTTGACCCGTTTCTTTAACTGTTTGGAACAAATTCACTTCGCAAACTGTGTATTCTTTGTGTGTTATTCAAATTAATAAAGAGAACAAACTGTTTCCCGCAACTGCGTTTATTGCGTCTCATCGTTTACTATAGCCCCTGTGTTTGCATTTCGAGCAGTTACATTTAGACTGCGTGCTTGCTAAGAGAGACGCAAATACCATCCCGAATTAGGAGGTTTTATATGATTGCTGATTAGGATAGATTCGAAACTGACACAAATTCCATTTAGGTGCCATGGTCAGGGTTTTCAACCAGATTTTGAAGTCATTGTTTTCTGTTGTTCAAAACATTATCATAAGTCGACTTTGTGAACGTGACAAAAAACTGAAAAGATACTGTTCATGTTAGTGGAGTTAGTGAAATTAGTAGAGCGTTAAAGTCTAGCAAGTTGAGCGTTAGTAACGGTTAGGATGAGTATATTATCATCATATGATACAACAGTCATTCCGATGTGTTTAAAAGGGCTGTCACGAACGAACTTCTTGCGCACAAACACTAGTTGAAGTACATCATATCACTGTAATGAAGCTTTGTTGGTTTTCCTTTGATGCACTGTTAGAAATCTACTTAAGTATCCTCAAACTGTTTTGATGGTTATCGATGTTATTTTTACACAACATGACAGTACACATGTAAGAATTTCCTTTTTAGTTTCACGGAATCAATTTATTTGTTTATGAGATTTATTTCTGTATGTTTGTACATCTGACTGAACCACACACGGAACCTATCAGTATAAACTAACATCGTGGGTTTCTACACTATTGACAGTCTACGACCAACGTTCTTGGCTAGGAGATTCCATGAACGAATCTAAGATCCATTGGCAAATTTAATTCGTGATAACCGAGCAGCGTACAAAATTCGCCCGAAAATTTAAACAGAATCAAACAGAACATTCGCATGATGAACAGTAACTGGTAACCTACAATTAGACGTTTGAAGCCAATTACACCACGCGCTTCAATATTTTTGTCTAACAACAAAGTTACTTTCACGGCATCAAACAGATAATTAGCAGATGGTAGATATTAATCGATAGGTATGCTTTTTCAGCTGCCGATCCGAATGCATCTGATGACGAAACAGTTTGTAAACGTCTCTTTTAAGTTGATAACAAAACAAAATCGATTGAACTCTGTAAGTTGCGCTCTACATGGACTACACAATAATAATAAGCAAGATGATACTACCGTGGAGGCAGTCACTAAAATTGGCAAAATCTAAGATGTAGGTTTGATGTGCATTATTTTCAGAAACGAACGCTGAAGTCTGAACTGTGGTACCAAATAAAAATGCCACAGTTCAGGTTCATAATAGGTACACAGTAACTCTGGCATATGCGACGCTTAATTAGGTGCATGTGTTGAAACTTCCGGAACTAACCAGCTCAAATTTTCCAACGAACTATTATGCCCTTCCTTGATACCTTACTGTCACTCGCTTACTTACGTGAAGTCTTCCACTCGCACCTCTGCAGATTACAGTAACGCGTCAAATATACAGAAAGTTTCCAACTACAGCCAACAAGGGTGTTGATTTTCATGTGTGTTACTAATGCTTACTTATTGAATGGGCTGTTTTTAATCAGACAACGT
>JTDE01001603.1:88232-99526 GCA_014338405.1 Paragonimus skrjabini miyazakii | reverse complement strand
ATAGCTACTACTACTGTAGCAGAGGTTGTGTAGTTAAATGACCCTGGAAAGACCCTTATCGGACCTTCATTCAAATGAATTTTCTCCGATGGACGGCAGTAAATGACCTCTGTGATCAAACCGCACTGTTCGCAGTTTTCCAAGAGGTTCATCTGCAAGGCTATATCAGAATGCACATGAGACTTACACATTTTGTCTAAGCGAGAAAGTCGTAATAACAGACTACAGTTGCACCGGAGAATTTGATCAAGGTCATTTGAAAAGAACCAGATAATCATATGTGACATAATTAATGAAGGATTTTAATGCAGACCTTTCTAAACCACAGTAGTTTTCATCCACCGGAAGCTTACATCCCGTGACGAGTTCAGATTTGGTTTAGAAAGCTCTACTGCATCGAGGTTGTATCGATGTGACCTTACGGGAACTGCTAACGTAGTTCAAAAAGAACCTAAACGATAAACAAGTACTGACGTTTTTCATGTACAATAACCGCTGTAAGCCTAAGTGGACAAAATTTAGTGGATGGTTGACAATATTCTGGTTTTGTCAGTACACTGGATAGAATGTTCAGAATATGGATCAGATCATGCTTGATAACTGAAGTCAAATCCCAGCTAAACAGTATTTGATATAAGTGTACCATTTCACGGAAGTGTTCACCATGCTTTGTACATTGAAAGTTTTCGAACCACCACGGCAGAATATGAATACAACTTTGGATGTTGCCTGCGCCAGTGTTGGCCTGTGCCGATAACTCATGTGCACAACTAACCTCACACGTATCTCTCACATATAATTTGCTACCATCACCTCTGCAGCCATGCTACTGATGTCACTGATTTTTACATCACGTTTACAAACCTCCCGGCAACGTCTGACAGATCGTGTACAGGGCTTGAACCTGGTGGCCTGCCTTTCGTATAGCATGCCTTCGGAAATTTGATCGTGATCCATTCGGCACATATGCCCAACTCATCGCAACTGTTCTTGAACGGATTTGAAATCCTATTGTCTATTACCACTGCATTTGTGACTCGGTTAACAATTCATCTAAGATAGCACAGGCGTACTTTACTTAGGTTGTGTTACAAATGCATGCATGGTGTAGATGTCTCTTTTCCATAGGGAAAATTGCTGCTAACGCTGGCCTTGTACGCCCTGATTTTTGCCTCGATTAGCAAAAGTGTCATATGAGATTCTGTATAATTATCTTACAATCTGTCGTCTAAATTTATTCACACGGTCTATTTTTTTTACCGCAGAAATGGTTGTGTATTCTGCGGAAGGGGAATTTACAGGCTACTTCGGATAAATGTTTTTATTAAACAGTTCTGTTGAAGAGTTGTCACTGAAGACAACGTTAAGCTAATACGGATGTAAATTGAACTGCGTTGAAGCCAGTGGGTAACATTAAATGAAGCCTTGATTTGAATTTTGCACACTGCCGAGAAAAAACAATCGTAATCAGAATATGTAGGACTACAGAAAAATAATCTTTGAAAATAGAAAAACTCCAAGGCCATCAAACCTTTACGTTTCAGATGTGCTCGGTTATCTATCAGACACACGTGTAGAAAACTACGGGCTTAAATTAACATATTAGAATGGTTTTAGAAAAAGGTAAAGTATGTATATTAACTGGACAGCACATTAAATTAAAACCACTATGCTACGATCCATCCAGATATAACTTGAAGGAATAACGGGAGACGTACTTTTTGATGTTGTATAATCGCTTTAAATATGCCCAAAGTAGGGCTGGTGTACCCGACTCCACTAGTACAAGTAGGTTCCGAATAGTGTTAGGCACGATGAGATGGTGACCTGAATCATTTCTTGGGTTGAAAACTGGTCGGCTCATTGTACGTAGCATTGATGGTACATTCTGACTTACTTTGGGTCGGTGTACCTACACTTTTGCCACTGTGTGACAGTTTAACATATATAGCAGCAAGGATTTCGGGGCCTGTGTGCACAAAATCCACGTTTTATTCTTCGTGCCTCGAATTAGAGTACGGAATAAACTATTGTGTTTCTAATTCCGTCGCTGCTCACCAGATAGCGTCGTCCGATATATTCGACTAAACATTAACATTGATGTTTGCTAATATGAAAGTTTTAAGAGTCATTAACCGTTAAAGACCGTACTTCCATGTTGTAATTTAGAATCACGTCCACAGTGGTCCTATAACGATGTTATTGAATTAAGGGCAGGAAGACAGTCGATACCAAAGATGAATTACAATGAAAAGGGATTGTATTAGTCGAATAAGCACACGTTTCTACTTCACCCCTCCACAACTTGGGCAAGCGCTATTGTATTTTATACGAACGTGAAGTAATCAACTTAAAGCAGAACCTAATTTCTTGGTCCGAAAGCTGAGATACTAGCAAAATGCTTGAGGAGAATTTTCACTGCGAATTCGCACGGCTCATCTCGGAGAAGTTTTCCGAATGGGACGTAGTATTAAACAAGATTCCTGCCTTTTATAAACAGTTGGACATCAGTATCATGTAATTAGCGTGATTCACATAAATCATTTTTAATTTGAGTTTAAGACGTCAAACCTTAGGCTATCTGAGTAGGGCATATACTCCGTCATTGATGTATTTGTGTTTCGAATAAGTGCTCAAACTTTGCCGCTGTTCTGAACAGTGTTGACATAATCATGCATGGATTCTGGTTCCAAAAATGTTGAATTAAAAACGTTCGTACATAAGCGATAGTATAGTTAACAAGCTAAGCTGCTAATGAAGTAATCCGCATGATAACATCTTTATTCTGCACGCAAAATGGGTTCAGCTGTTTTACTTGAAAGCCGTTGGTGTCATTATAAATCTAGATTGTTGAGACTGACATCCTTTATGCTGTTATAATGAAGTGTTATTTGTGAAACAAAGGTCTTAATGTGCTTTTCTCTCTCAGTAAGAATAATTATGCCAATTTCCATGATAAAATGAAACATAGAACGTCACTGATTCTACCACGTCATTAAATATCACGAAGACGAAATTGATCACATAAAGTTTACTTTATACCCCCATAGCGTTACTCTTGTATATGACACGTTAAGCAGAGAGAAGTCCAAACTTATTTGAACTCTTCAGATGGAACATAAAAGGAAGCATTTGCTGTCTTGCTAGCAACCAACTAGAATGTGATGCTTGATATGTGTAAAGTGTTTTTCCTTTGTGCCTTGAAATTTTTGATGTTTAAACCGTTTGGAGTATGTCTTTATGGGAACAACGTAACATTTAACCGAATGAAAATTGAAAATCTTCCATCTAATTTTTTTCCACATTAATACGTGGAAATATTGTTCAGAATTCTCTGAGTTGCTTCCAATGTTCAGTTGGATGAAAATCTTCCACTTGGTAAGGACAGATTTTCTCATCTGTCATGCCCATTCTCTTCACGCTTCAACTGTCTTTTTGTCAGTTAACCACAGGGATATTTAAATGAATCCAACTGTCATGCAGTTTTTATTTCTACCCAAAAGATTTCCTGAAAATTCACCAGAATGGTAATCTTGACAAGTACGTTTATATCTGTAAGGGCTGATTCAAAAAACGTTCCACATCTTGCAAGATCTATGGTAGTAACAGTAGCCCGCTTGGAATGATGTAAGATGAACATATAAAAACTCAGGAGAAAACATAATTTCACCTTCTTTGAACCACGTAAAATTTGGTTAACTGGATAACAGCTTAAGTTAAAGATTACACCTTGCTGTTACTAATATTGGACATTATCAATTTCTATCCAGTTGGAGTTGAAAAAATTGCAAAATCTGATCGATCGTATAGTGGGACCAATTGATCCCGTTTCGTTTTCCTCCATTTGGAAAAGCTTTCAACGGTGTTAAACATATAAATACAAGTGTACTTTAAACTGTTAGTCAGTATATGAAAATATACGATTTTTTCGCAACTTATGATAAAACCTAGAAAAAAAGTAATTTTATGGACAAACCTATGTGAAAATATGAGTCGTATTAATTAATACCGATCGGTAATGAAAACATGTGGCATCATGACAATGCAACCACATCGGGTGATTAATACATTCATTTGCAAAGTCCGTTGGGAACTTGATGTTATTAATAATGAGAGGATATATCGCTTAACAGAGTACAGCAAACTATCGTGTGACATTCAGGTAAATTTATCTTACAAAACTTATAGATCTCAGCTATGCCCGTGACAGATGTAAGCTATTTTAGGAAACATTTTACGAACTTGTTAAAACAGTATAAATATATGTTTCACTCTATTAGTGCTAATTTACTTAAACAGCAAAATCGTGCAAGTTGTTCGACCATCAAAATGCTTCTCAGCAGACAGTACCCCGGAACCAGAACGTTTTGAATTTACTGAGCAGACCGCAATCCGCTTTGTGAAAAACTGCTCATTTTTCGAAAGTATTTATGGAAGATGCAGGTTTCTTTCTTTGGTGGCACAGTGTTTGAGTAGCTGAGTAGTAAGCTTTTCGTATCTGCTTTTTTGGTTACGTAGGTACTCTCCACAACAGAAGCACACCGCCGTATGACTGATCGCTCAGTGTACAGCAAGGCTTGGGAAGCATACATGTTTATTAATGATTCCCCTGGTATCATAGTGAAATGTCTGAAAGCACACCACATGCGATTCCTAATGGCTCAGCGCTGTGTATGAAGGCTTCACTGTTAGACTTATGTCGAGTTCTCGCTGTTTGGAGCAAAAAGACAAACCACTCAGAATATTTTGGTGCATGGGATTCACAATCCAATATCCTATTTGGCTGTGAAAAGGCGACCACACTGAGAGTAGTAACAAGGCTTTTCTACCAATTGACAGCGCATAAGCTGATCTGGATAATCTTGAGCGAACAACCATGGAACTGCCGCAGAACCTGGGGACGGAGTTTACGTCGAGTGGGATGTTAAGGATTAGTTCGTTGACAAGTCTTAATAGGAGAACGGCGTCTTGTTGAGACTAATTAGATCCAGCGATCTTCACACATCTGAGATTTTTGCAGTTGTGTCCGGAATGATGCTCATGGTTCATGTGTTGTCTGCGATCAGTTTTGGTCAAAAATTGGTGCATATAGCCAACGTAGTAACAGACCGTGCGAAGCTGAGCGCCTACTTTCCGCCCCACTTCATTCATGTATCGACAAATTTATGCTAGATTTACACATTTAGTCACGTTCTGTTCGGAAACACTCCGATCATTTTCTTGTGTACTAATGGCTGCTGACTAGAAGACTTCGGCGGAACCATTATTCTCTTGACCGACGGTGACCGGTACAATGAAATCAAGTAGAATTTTTGGCCATATCTAGAGCTACTAAGCTCTTGACCAGGCAAGGTTTGCACTATAATAACCCAGTTTGCTCCACGAAGAGGTGCCCCAGCGCGCCGACGAATGCAATGGCTACTATCACCGATATCGTTATTTACCACTTACGTTGCACAGCAGTTTACACAAATTAATTCGTGGTAAGAACAGGTAGTGCCAATAAAAATAGGCAAAAATTATAAAAAGCACACAAGTCCAGGCAAGACAGCTGCCAGACACATGGCCCGTCATGAAAACCAACACTTGATAATTGTCAAGCTTTTTATATGAGTGGCAAATCCAGGCAACTTCGAAAACATCAAATGAAAGTTTTAATATGGCACATAAGGGCAAGAAAAATGTGAAATACCTCGCAAAATCGACGGCTGACCTAAGAATAGAAGTACTGACACAGCCATGCATCACTCATCGAGACCGAGAAATATCTTTTCATGATGAGACCTCCGAAATTAAACTGAACGGTAACCCACCACTTAGCATTTTCTAAGGCCGACTATCATAAGTGGAAAAGTCACCTTGAAGCTGGTGTTCACTTGCGACGCTATTATGGTTTTGGTTACCCGAGGGTCCACATACACCCCCAGCTGTACGCAATATAACGTCGATTCTACTGGTGAAATTGTCCACTGCTTATGTGATCCTATTTTCTGCTTTTTTAATAATCAGGATGTTGGTAATGGACTACCCAACTGAGCAGGATAGAAAAGCGTCTAGACATAGCGAAATCCTGCATGGGCTGATACCAGTATTTGAGACTGGGCTATCAACTCAATCAAAGCAGCTGACATTTTTAATTGAGCAATGCTTAGTAACATTTATATGCTAGGTTGAAATGACGGAAATGCTCTTGTCGTCGAGAATCTTCCCACTGATACGTGCAAGTTGTCAAAACAATACCACCCACAGCACAACTGCACGTCTACTAGATACTCTCCACATAAGCTCTTTTTGTAATCCACAAATTTTCGGTAAACACCACAAGTTGGTCGAACAACGGATGTTGACTATTGTTGGATTGATAACCATTCGACTAAACATCCTACGCCTTGTTCGCATGAGTGACCTGTGCGAACCTTGCAATTACCCTAGTCAAAGGTCACTCCACCGGTCTGCATCTCTACACTAAATCCCGGATATAACTTACTGATGAAGAGATATATAGTTGTTCGACCGTTAATTATAACTAATACTTACTTAACATTTAGAGGATCAGACCAGTGAGCATCAGGCCTTAAATGACTCGTTATTATTACCGTGATTCCACTGCCTGCAAATTGCCTTCAATTTGTTGAACATTCATTAATGTGTTGACTTGATGATGGACCATGGAAAACATTTGTTTGTTATTGCGGTAATAAGCGCTTACAGAATAAATAGTGAATCTGTAATTATACTTGTCGAGGTCTTCACAGACAGCGGATAGAAGCTGCACTATGCCAACGAACAATTATAGACTTGAGAATGCAATGTTAATCGATAGTAATTGGATGTTGTATATACTTGTACATCTCACCTTAACGTTTTGCTGGTCGTGAATACCATGACATCTAATAAACAAGAGTGCAGCGCAAACTAGGCTGATGTGCTGAACTAGACCTAACAATAAATACTGCAACACATTATTCTGGTCTTCTATCTGCAGGCTGCTGTAAACAGCCAACTCCGGCAAACATTCAGGTAGAAACGGGTTTTACCGTACCGCCTACAGACTCTCTACCACCATATCACCAAATCTCCCGCTCCGCTATTAGACAGGGCAGTCATAATGCATTTAAGTCATCGGGAATTTTCTAGAAGATATTTTTCAAGTCCTTTGACTACCAGTGCTGAACACGGTCACTATATCCGCCAGACATCTGGCCTACTCCGGCAGACCCATGATGGTCATGACTTAATATATGAATCTCGTTTATATTTCTAAGCGCATCGAAAGCTGGTTTATCGGTCATCTAATCATCCCAACCACTACTGTTGATTCACGTGAGAAGCTCTTAGGCATCACGTGAATTTTCACCAGCTATTGACAGGGACTGATAGAAAAATACTGTCAATTCCACTGTAGTTAGCAATGCATTGAGCGCCGAGTCCGTGCTTAAGTAATTGCGTTCTCTGACGTAGGCTGATTCGGGGTTTCTAAAAGGTCAAAATGAATGGGATCGAATGTAATTGTAAATAGTGCTTGAGCCGAAAAATTCTCATCTAATTTCTAGAGAAAAGCCCTCGGGATGATTGTGGTAGGCAGGTAGATATGTCTACATATTATCTCACTTTTAAAAGTATATCGTATTGTATGAGGTAAGTTTTATTACTGATCGGAGTAACGGCATATTATGAATCAGGATTCAGAATCTGACTGGTACAGCTCAAAGTAACAGGCCCACCCAATCAAGGAAGACGTGGGAGTAAAACCGTTTGTTCAGCCTTGATGATGTAATCTGAAATGACACTGATTAGTTCGACATAAATGTTCTTATCTGGTCGTTTTCTGCCTAGCTACCGAAATGAAAATTTTAACCATAATTTCGCCGTTACGATTTATTGTGTATCGCTGAAGCAACTGCAGTTTGGTCAGGTAAACTGGCAGCTCAGCTGCCAACATATTTTCTTTAACCATTACTCACCGGTTTTCGATAAACTGTACTACCTGGAGCCATGTATTGAAATTTGGAGTTCACGGAAATCGAAACAGTCCGTCTCAGAGATGCTAAAGACAGAGAAAACAACCATACAAGTATCGATTGAAATGGCTTAAATGCGGGGCCATGATTATAAATCAGTCGTAAAAGAGTGCCGAGAGAAACCAGTAGAGAGCGTAGAGGGACTAGAGCAACAGCATTATATGCGATAGACCATCGAGGCGCAAGCCGTGACACTTTTCAAATTCGCTATGTGTACATGGCCAGGACGTTTTAATAACATGGACGTACAATGCAGGGACCCTGAAGAAACTCTACTTTTTGATCACACTAACAACATCGAGTCAAGTTGGCGAAAAAGACGAATTACGATTTACGCTTCATTAGTGTGTTAGAAATATCAGTTTGGAGTACAAGGAACCATCCACGCTGTCTTGATCCTAAGTGTTCACTGTTCTTGTACACCAAAGGGGATAATTTGTAAGTGTGGGTAAGTGAATTGATTGAGCTAGGTAGATTTATACGCGTTGAGAAATATTACAATTTGCTATGTTTCTGTTGATCACTGGAGCGACAAACAAGCTTTTACAGGTCGATATCTTTAATCCGCATCAAGTGAGGTTGTTCGAACAACTCACAGTAAAATATGTCCATTTATTTTCTTGACCAGTGTGGCTGCGAGAGCAAAACCGAACTGTAAACCTATGGGTCTAATTTGACCATAAGATAAAATGGAGTGCCCCCATCGAACCAAAACATCCTGAAGAAACTTTAGATACAATCAGAGAACGAAGCCCTTCATGAATACTCGAGAAAAGGCTGGTACAAAAAGCTGAACATACGATAGCAACCCACCTCACTGAAACCGACGCGTTTTCTTTCTATCAACTCTGGAAGACGCTTCCATCAACATTGGTGGATAATCCCATTTTTCAATTGAGTAAGGATCATGAGGCAGCCTGGACGGATCAGTATACAAACTTCAATACTGTTTTTGCCGGTATGACAAAAATGGAATCTAAGCTGATATCTGATAAACAAAACCATGAAAATGTGCTCCAAAAATACCACTGAAAAGAAGAGACAGAGTACAATTAATAGACTTATTTAAACTGAGTTTCCAGAACAGTTTGTTTATAAAAATATGCCAAAAAAACAAAAAGATAGGCATACTAAAAATGGCCAACTGTAGGCAAGGTGTCTGTTTATATTTTTTCGCCCTTCAAGGGCGACAGCATCCCTGGGAGCGTAACCAAGAAACATATTGTGACAATTAATAAAACGTACTTTGAAGCTGAGCTATTGGTTCCGTTTATCTCCATATTAATGTTGCGTTTCCATTTGAAAGATTTTTTATCTGTACACGGCGTCTCTTTTTGTGTTTCTACAAAGATCGCACATCACGGCGGTTGTCCAAACGCATTCGGGAGCACCAACTTGTGTGGCCAACGCAAGGGTCGATAAGGCCATGTTTGTTTGCAATCGCAGCACATTTGATCGAATCAAACCGCCCGATCAGTGTGACCGATTATTTCGAGCCAATCTATGAAATATGCGGGATACGATCGAGGCAGGTCACAGGTCGAATACCGGCAACCGCAGAGGCCATTGCAGTTCGCCCGCACTCACCATTATCGTGCACCCGGAAACGGCCAGTCAAAATATTGACACTTCTGCGGCTGTGTGCTCAAACCAAGTGTATATCGGTTGCATAGATGTAAAGTTTCTTCCACAAACTTTATACGATTCACGTGGTCCTTTTATGTAACTAAGTTTCATGACTCAAGCCAGACAGGCACAAACGACTGATATCCCTTACTCTAGTGATACGTTATCTACCACTCCAACAAAGTGTATCTAGCATGATTATGAAACAACATATATGAGATTGATTGCTAAGTATCTCCTGTCACAAATAAATAGCACTGAATTGTTTAAACTGTGTTTTGAGTATTGGCAAACGGATGAAAATTTGGTTGACGTAAGTTGTGTACTACTCACAGTTGTGTGAAAATTCTGGATTTTGATAGATTTACTGGCTAGTCATGTTTGAGAAACAGCCATCTCGAGTTTTACTGTTTCTTAGAACTCATCAGTTGTACACATGGTGGTCACGACTAGGATGAGACCTTTAGTTCACTTTATTCCGAGACAATCGGGAATTGGGCATGTCTAAATTATCGACTGTAAACAGTCGGGCGTATGCACTCGTAATTATTGCTCAGATTGACCTATCGCCGTAAAATGGCACGCTGTGATTGTTCTGTTGAGGCAAACCAATAGTCTCACTATCAGTCTTTCGCGGTGCAATTGCAAACATTGGCTGCATAAAACCTACTGAACATTGTTTTACTCACTGACGGACAACCAAGAATTTGATTCAAACAGCCTGAACACTATTCAGCCTGCAAGGTGCAGCCATTCGGTAGCAATTAACTACAAATCTCTAACATACGGCTAGCTATAGCGTGTATGAAGCACAACATAATTCGCCATTGGAATTCGGACGACCGTTTGGTTTCCTCGACGTTACACAGTTATCGATCAATCTGTTAAAACGTTGTCCATTAAATCCATTGCAATCAATATGCCCAACAGACCAACATCTGGCTCAATAAATACGATTTTCCCCTGAGAACAAATATTCTATTATGTGGGCGTGACTCACAGCACCTGTCGTTTAACATGAATTGAGGGATATCATTCTCAGAATTACGTCTTCTGAGTCACATTCGTAATGGCTGCAGATGGTATACTATCCCTTGCGGTACGACATATTGATTTATGGGCGTGGTGTAGTTGAAACTCTACTTAGTCTCGTCAACTATGTGTACTAGTAACACATGCGTTAAACACAATGATTCTTCTGCTTTGTTGTATTTTGCTGCTTTCTGTCAAGCGAATAATTGCTGATCGATTTTAGGAAAACTGGTGCAGTTTTTAACGAAAGTTTTGAGTAGATTTGTTCGTGGTTTTCCTATCAGAAGAACTTTATTTGGCGAGTTAATCATAAACAACCAGTAACTTTCTATGAAACCCATTTTGGTGGTTACTATCCCGTAAGCGAATCCAAACAATCCTATGCCACCCACTTAACTAACGAATCATTCCTATTGTGGATGGGTGCTTTGGAGATTTACACACAGTGACCTCACAAACGGCAGTAGAAATACGTGATAG
Organism: Paragonimus skrjabini miyazakii; assembly: GCA_014338405.1. Taxonomy (NCBI): domain Eukaryota; kingdom Metazoa; phylum Platyhelminthes; class Trematoda; order Plagiorchiida; family Troglotrematidae; genus Paragonimus; species Paragonimus skrjabini miyazakii. The sequence goes on along the minus strand of JTDE01001603.1, from coordinate 88,367 downwards.
CACTTGATCGTTATGCCAAAAATTCAAACAGTTCGTTGACTTGATTTATAGCATTTGTTAAAGAATTTCAGTTTGATCTGGTTTGTGTAAAATATGAACGGGTAATTTTGATACAGTTTAGTTATCTATTGGATC
>JTDE01001603.1:47786-80815 GCA_014338405.1 Paragonimus skrjabini miyazakii | reverse complement strand
CACATTTCAAGCCAGAACAGTCAGTTAGTCAATAGTGAATAAATTTGTGGACGCTGTTTACATAGGTTTATTATTATCCACTTGGCGCAGCTATTGCCGACCTCTCCTGGTTTGTAATCGGATACTTAAAACAGGAGATTGATATTTCACTTCGGCTCGCCATCAGAGCGATTTTTGGATCTACAATTTGGGATACCATGGCAGATTGGTTGGACTTTTGACCGAAAATTTCCCGCATGGACACAGTGAGGTCCGATCGAGAGATGAAGTAGCCGGAAAGTTGTTCCCATTCTGACAGTCTTTTTTAGTAATCTCGACTTATGTGGAAATGTGCTGCGGCCAGCATTTTTGATTCAAGTTTATTCGCATGACACAACTTGTTCTGTGTTGACCCGCATATTATTCTTAATAACTGTCTTTCTTTTCTTTTAAACATGAGTATGAATCGACCAATACTATCAGAAAGCTTCCAACCCTTGAAACTCCTACTGCTGCCGACCTACCTATTCAAACCCTTCCATTCACCTTGAACGTTTGGTAATACATTACCTCTATGAATCAGAAATATATATGTGATAACTTGCCCCAAACAAATATGAAACCACTGGCGTACTTCTGAAGTTTGTTGCTTCGTGGAGTTGAAATCCAGTTGTGTAAGTATACAATAACACCTATCTAGAGAACCGGCTAGCAGTAGAGGAAGTTTCGTTAATATCAATCGGATCTCATTCACAAGTTAACACAGCCCTGGCATTCCCGTAGACTTTTCAGTCAACTTCCCTGAAAGCGAAGCAATATTGTCGAGTTTCGTCCTTGTTAAAACCCGTCCGTAGCGAACATCTTTCTCACAGCCGAAATTTGGATTCCGACCACACTTATATGTAATAACTGTAAAAACAACTTTTTCGAAGAGTTCCAACAAGAACGAAATATGAGCATAGTTCTTCTTTTTTAAAGGGGCTGGCCAAATAACCCAAAAGAATTGGAGAGCTGCGATCATTAGTGAGTGGTGTACCATTCACTTTATATTTAGCTTTGACAGAAAAGAAACTGGACTGTAGCGCTGAGTTTGAAAGCAACTGGTTCAAGTTTTAAATTGAAAGTGGACATAATGAAGGTAATTATGAGTGGTGTTCGTCTTTTAGCAACCTTAGGTCAGCTGATCTATCCCCAAATGGAACATCTACCGAAAATCAACCTCGTGTGCACAAGCGAAGATAATGTGTGTGGTTTACCAGTTCCGGTATGAAACGATATCTAGTTTAGATGCTGACATACTCGGTATAGGAAATCTCGTCTATGAGCCTGAAAGGCAAGGAAAACAAACGTTTTGTGCACAGTCAGGCTATGATTTATATGATCCCACTTGAGGGCAGACGTTTTTATTGTCGTAACCATAATCAATCATATCGTTCAGGATAACAATGCTCACAATTCCATTGCGAAGTCGGCAGAAAGTAAAATCGTTAGGACAATCATTTAAGATTCAAGGTGGAAATCCACTTCGAATAAAATCGAAGTAAACATCAGGATAATGCCTGCTGAAATTGCTGCAACTGTTCTATTCGGGTTAAGGCTGAGCAACAAACTGTAACAGAAGGTATATTTCTTCAACTACACAATATCTGAACCTTTTGTAATTATGCTAATTAGCCTCATTAGTTATTTATAGTTTAACCATGAAAAGTAGATCTAATGTGCTTTCAATGCAACGATCCCCAAGGAGCACGAATTTGAATAGATTATACAAAACTACATCCTGGACTTCAGGCTCTGTACCAACAAGGTAACGCGAACCGCATCTCTCTGTTTACCTTGCACAGTTGAAATCCCTAAATCTACTCAAACCTCTGTAACGGTACCGTCTGTTTATTAGCGCAACCAATGTTGACTCAATTAAAAATTAACGGGCCAGCTCTTTGGAATGTTCCCATCTATCTGCTAACGTCGCTTTGAAATGAAGGTACACAAATCCGTAAAGTACTTACAGACCATCACCTTCGTAATACCATCGAGTAGATTTTTCTTGGAAAACTGAAATGCGACAAACGGGACTGGTTTATTCTAAGAGACCTGCTGAAACCGGATCACCTTCAAAATTCGTCAGCAAAATATTCGTCGCACTGATAAATGACTAGTTGAATGGGGCCGTCTATGAAACGTATGAAATGCTACAATGAAATACACTGTGGATAACGTCGATTTCAAATTCACTTATTTGGTAGTGATCTGGTAATATTTCTGTCATCCAATATGGCTATCAAGTCTGCTCAAGTGTTCAGGTACACCTACTTCCAAACCACATTTAAGTACTGGTATGCTAGAATTGACGCAATCGCAGAAGAACGAAACGCGTTGTAGCTGATGTTATATCTACGCCATCTGGCTACACGTATACCAGGTTAACAGTTACCAATTGTTTCAGTGCTTACTTGTTTCCACTGGTGTGTGTACGACCTAAGGATTGTTTGTTCTATCAAGGTCGTGTTCGTTTCAAAAGTAATACTCAACACTATGTGATGAACAATATATTGTGCAGGGAGCACAACTCTGAGACTACCTCTACTGTTTACCAAACAACGCCTTCACGTGCTGTTCTCGTTTAAGTTAGTTGGTTTGCCTTAGTTTGACCAGTGGCACCAGAAAGCTGGCAGGTTGGGAGCAAGGGGTTCTTCTGGTAGGCAGCGAAAGACATTAAACACTAGTGGGTGAACCTTGACCACAATTCTATATATATGAGAACAATCGGGCAGAAACCAGGCAAATGTATTCATGCAATCAAAAACTTGAAGAGGTTGGACCAACTTGACAAACTGTGAAAGTCAACATCTAAGTTTTCAGCGGTCCCTACGACTTTCGTTACAGTGCTGGTAAATACTTGCCAAGCTTCTTGATTGTGATCCTTTTCCTCAAGGTTAAACTCGGCAGTCTGTGATCAGCAAACAATCCCTTATCATTTGCACACTGATGAGATCACTGTCTTTCCGTAAGCTGTCCATGGTCTTTTGAAACAAATTCAGTTCACTTCATCTGTGATACATGTGAGTACACTCAGAAACCCCGACCATTTCATCTTCCGACAAAGGTTTTACTCAATGACAGATATATCTGTATTGCTAATGGATAGTCTGACAAGTAATTTAGATGAGAATCAATTTTTAAATATCAGAACTTCAGCTGGATTCGGGCCAGTGACTAAAACAACATGCCCAAATGCGACCAACGCCTTATCAACTGAGCTACGAAACCACACCGGTAATTCAGAAAGCTCACAGTTGGACTATGTTAACCGCCCGTCCCGTTGTCTCACATGGAATCCCCCAAATGGTCCAGGAGATATGTCTATTTTTAAGCGGGTTATTTTATATTATTCAACCGATTTTGCGGCACTTTACGCCAAACGTGCCAACCAAACTAAGATTTGGAAATTCACGAAGAACGAGTATGCCGAACCTAACTTTACAGTGAATAGAACGTAAAAATAAGCCAGAAATTTACTGTCCTCGTCGCTTATTTCACCAAATATTTCATAAAATACCTATTCACGCATACATACCGAATCACTTGAAAAATGGTATGCTACACTATCATGTTGAACAGAAAACTTTGGAGGAATATAAAATAATCGGCGGAAAACAGTGGCCCAACTAAAGAGAGACAGAACGATGTTAAACAGGAGTTTCGGCTCAACAACCTACCAACCTTGGTTTTACCATCCTAAGAAAATGGCTGTTTACAACTTTTGTAAATTATTTCGACAGTAATCATTGCTCTCCGCATCGTCAACTAAGAGAATTATGAAGCTTGTATTGACGAACACTCCCTATGGGTGGCGTGCAACCATCACAACAAACTGCAAATTAACGCGTCTCACACCACCGTCTGAACTTGAGTGAAGGTAGATAAACGTTTCTGAATTCCTTCGGCTGTTTTTTTCAATATGCCTTTGTCGTCGATAGACAAAGTCAACACGTGCCCACGTCATTCTAGCTAATATCTCTGCAGCAATACCACAAGCCCAGAAGATAGGGTCACCCAAGTATGCAAAACTACCCACAGTCTTAAGTAAGAGAGGGCATGTTCCAGCCTTGAAGTAGTAATTTGAACCATGTTGATGTGGAACTTATTCTATACCTACCCTCTCCTTCAACTTCCCTGCTGATCATGGTCTGCATGTGTATGGAAGGCATGCAAAGCAACACAGATTTCCATGCATGCTCCATAGCAGCAAAGTTAGTGTCAAGGTGGAACCACAGGCCAAGCTCATTTGATTCCTCAAGCGCACCTTCCGTAGTGTCGTCTATGAAAAATTGAACCAGAATGTGAAGAATAAACATCCACGACGAACAATATAATAAGTGGTGAACGCCAGGTAGACGGATGTCCATAACTTTCCGCATTGTTTTCATATTGAACATGCAATGATCTCAACGGGTCGACTTATCTCTGTGGAACTATTCCTCATAACTTTTGAACAACCGGAGCGAAAACAATCGTTAGTTAAAAAAATGTCCTAAACTGTCGGAAACCTGTAAGAATTCCGACGTTAAGTGACTTGTCGCACGTTACAAGTTAGCTGAATGCACTTTCGACAAAATCAGATTCTTGCCTTCTTTACACCCATCCGAATTTCCCCAGGGTCCAATCAGTCTAAGAGCAACTTGGACGCAATAGACACTATATATTGTGGTTTCACATGTAACTCGGGCATCCTTTATGAAACCAAAGGCTGCTGCTGACGGTCACCAATCACGAGGTAGCCGTTTGGTTTTCCAAGCCGTCCGAAGTAGTTTTATTAATTAAGTTGCCAACTGCTCTCACCCTCTATGTGAAGGGAAAGAATGAGGAGCTTTCTACATTTCAATACGTTAGGCCCCAGGAACATTTCTGCTTTCTGTGGAGAGCCGTCTGAAACGTAAAACTGACTACCGAGACCCTGTCTTTAGGCAGTTTGGTTGAGGCTGGCTCAACTGCTTCCAAAAGCGTTTATATTCCCAGTAGGGTTGCATGGCCGGTTTTTGATGAAACCAGTTAACAGTTCTAAATATGAGTCCAGTCGAACTTACTCAGTGTCCCATACAACGCCGGGTTAGAGACAGTAGCATTCTGTCATTCGCTGGGAGAAAAGTTATTTCATTTCTTTTGAGTGATCGACCAAATAGTGTTCACGGACCTCGTGTGAGCTATTTTTCGGCCTGCATTTCGGTTTTCAATGGTCATCATCGTAGCCAGAGCAAGAGTGAATCACAGGAAGCTGGTTTACAAAACTCAACAATTTGACAGAAATCCTATTTTATCCCAACTACACAGCTTCTTCAGAGTATGTTTCTCTACAGCAAGCCTTCGTACTTACTACAATTTACTGTCACTGTTCGTAAGGTTCTCTCATCTGCTTCAACCTGGGAATTATGCTATTCAGTGCCTCCTAGAAAATGCGTGCTACATTGTTTGCTTTAATGCTACTTGTTTATTTTCCATTTAGGAACCTACTAATTTCAATTCACTGAGGAGACACAACGTACGCGCACAGCAGGGTGCTTTCAGTCCACGTGTTTTCCCCCAAAACACTGCATTCTAAAGTTAGGTCCGTGACTGAGATGCCCACGGGGATCTCCATGTGACGCAATGTTTCCTTCTGCGACAAAAAGCGTTATTTGGAATTTAAAACCTGTGAAATGCGCAAAGGTGCAACGGTCTTTTACTACGGTCAGAGCTTTGGTCCCGGACATCAAGTGTGACACAGATACTTCTTGTCTGGAGAAAGATGACCAGTTTAGAAGTTCAAATAGCCACACAGTAGGACATTATCAGAGTGTTCAGTCTGCTTCAGAATATTAACGTAGGCGTTGTAGAACGCGCTGTTAGTAGAATCCAAACATTTGTTTGCCAAAATAGTCGCCGGTATAATAAATCCACAATGCTTTTCTGATTCTGGTGATGGACACTAACCGATGCAATGGCCCGATGGTTCACAAGCGGCTACTCACCGAGATCGCAACGAGCAATCTTCATTCCACCTTGAAACTCAGTAAGATTCAGACTTCCACTTGATCATGAGCTTCAGTTACGCTGTCGTCGGAGATCAGGGGGGAAGAACGCATATATCTACAGTTAGCTAAAGATAAATTCAGGTGGTTAACGGTGTTAGAATCGTAGATTCGCATCTCCGACACAGTACACATCGAGGTGCAAATGTCAGAAATTATTCTTCGAAGTAAGTGGTCAAGTAAACTGTCGGAAAGTGCAAAAATTAGAATGGCTAATGTAAACCAGTTATTTTGTTGGTAGAAAATAATCATCATTCTAAGGAACAGGGAGTGACAGAAACTGGATTGTCAAAACAGAAGTTGAAATTGCTAATGGATGAATAATGCCACTGTCAAGCGAACTTTGGTGATTGTCACCAAATCTATTTATGATTAATTGTTGTTCTATTACATTGTTGACAATAAGCTGTATAATTGCGCTTGAGAGAGAAATTACCTGCTTTGCTTAGTTCGGTTGTAATTACTATTGCACCGAAGCTAAGTTACCTACTTCATTTCTGTATTTCTGGAACCATCACACGAACGATAACCTCCGTTACTTCCGAAAGGTTTATACCATTCGAAGACAGTTGACACAATGGACTCCAATCGGAGTCTCTTACCATAACGTATGTGCTTCAAAACAAAAATCTACAGGGTTTCAAGTTGGTTTGTACTTTACTATTGCGGATGTACAAAATCAGCCTCAAACTGCCGGCTTATACTGATTAAGTCAGCAGGGAGTTAAAATGATATTGATAATGTTTTCCATTAGGTTTACTGTCCAGCTGACATTACACAACCGGTTTTGTCCTCGTTTAGACGCAACAGGTAAAGCTAGTCTGAACTGCGTATTGAAACACCAACCTTTTATGTTATGATCTAAGGCTCTTAAACAGTTATTTCTGCATAACTGGTGATAGGTGAACTTATATGAAAACGAGTTATAACCTGTTTTTTGAACCCGTTAGTAAGTATGGAAACAAAAGTCCCGTCTTACAAGCCAATGACAAATTAATTCAACTTGATTGATAGTGAGAGGTTTGCCTAGCTCGAGGATGCAATGAATTAAACAATGCGGTCTCATTCTGATCCTCGCTGCATGTATTTCAAGCGATATCAGGCTCTCGAATCATGGGAAGGCTTTTCAGTTGGAGTACTCTTCCGCTTCCGCTTGCCTTTTCTAATCCTCTTCGCCTTGATTCGAAAGACAGCGCAGCCGCAACTGTGAAACTAGTTCTGCTGTATGTCTGTACATTTGTGACACACTGCGGGAACATTCATACGTGGTCTGCAGTGTAGTTGATTTTTGTAGCTGCTATCCTTCGGACTGCTTCACATAATTTCATCTTGTTAAACCAATCGTTTAGTCATCATGTGCTTCCGGATTTATACGGTTCACAAGTGTGACCCTCATTTAAAGATAGAGAAAGAAGTCGGGGAGGGGGAATGATTGGATAACAAGCAAACTTGCTGAAATGCTTAGAGTAAAATTCGGGCGGTTAAACTACAGGTCATGTGAAGAATGGGGACATATTCCATTAATAATCTAGTGCTTGACAAATTACCACAGGCTACGTTGCCTAAGTGATCCTGATGAGTCATCAGTATTTCTTAGTTCTTCCCGGATGAACCTTATATACATAAATAAGCATCTGGCGAACTTGCGGCTTACTGGAAGTTACTCTGCAGTTTCCCACAGCATACTGAAGAAAGAAGCAATAAACACTTATCCACCATCAAGGTCATAAGGCTAAGTGGTGCGACTGAACACAATAAATCAACAGCAGAAAATAACCAATTACATTTTTGGTCACAAGGTCATTATAACATCGTATATAAATACGGTCATTCACTGACAATCACCCACCACAACGCCCAATTCTACAAGCTCAATATCTTGCCCATCGATGTTACCACCTCGTTTGGTGGTGAAATATTTTCAGTCTAAATGCCAAGCTTGGCGAGCAACCAAAGAATATACTCTATTATTTTACGTATTGATAAAACTCACGGAACTGTCCTTGATATTGTGCACCAGTACACATGAAGTTTTTTCATGTCTATGTAAAAAAGAATGCCGAAGAAATAACCATCTGCCATCCGCATTGTACGGACATTATTCAAACGTCATCACGTTGGGCTCTCCCAGGCCTTTTCTGTACGTGAGTCGGAAGGTCCAACACTGTCTCAAATGGACTAATCCATCCAGGTGTATGAACACAATGCTTGCATTTGAAATGTTATCATGTCGAAAACCTCTAACCAGGAGTGCCAGAGAGGAGTGCGGCATTAGTAAAACTGAGCCAAATTTTTGTCACTTCAAACAAGATAGATTTATTAGCAGGTTGCGTGGATACGGTCACCATCAGGTATGCGTACTTAGAGGAATTGTGCCATATATTAGAAGGTTTGTCACATTCTAGTTGTGCCCCACAGGGTCAAGCCAGAATTTAGGAAACGGGGTCGGCGAATAAAAAATCTTTTTGGGAATTTCTAAACAAATGTTAGAAGCGAACTTGGAATCTAAATAAACTATTTAGCGGGCTGATATTGCACGATATTTGTCTGGACACATCTCTTACAAATAATATAGATTCATACAATAAAAAATTTATTCGCCAACATATAACAGCAAACACAATGACAGAAAGGGCCAAAATATTGGAATTCACACTCGCAGTGACCACCGTGGTGTGGAAAACCTATACCAATTGTTTCTAGAAGTATATAACTGATTTTCAGCTTCCGGATCACAACAGCTCCAGGGTGCAGCGATTGGCTGTGTATTATTCAGTGCAAGACCTGAAGAGTCGTTGCGAGATCAAATTGGTATTACGTCACTATAATACGGCGTGTAATGGACAAAGCAGTTTCCAGGCTTTTATGTCCAAATGTGATATCATGGCTCTGCCTGGCTTACTGTTCTGCTCATTTCGGATAGACCCAGTGACCAGGATTAGTGACTGACGCCCAAATCTGTCGAAGTAGGATGCTTCACATTCACATGAGTATTCACAGATAACATTAGATTCGGCTGAACGAAGTAAGACCTGTTTCACACAAGATGTTAGAATCCGGGCTGTTTCGGACAAGACCACTGGAAATGTCACACTGTATATTTCTGCGGTCGCAATGACCAGACGATCCTGAATTGGTCATCAGATATAATCACTCTTCACGAGGAGCTCTAAAAATGTCCGGTAGTATTTTCACACTACAAAGCTGTTGTAATTTGACAATAGGCGGTTTAGCGTGCCTGTCTAACTGCAGAGTAGTCTCTAATAAAACTTCTGTTCTTTAGTCATCTTGAACGTTATTTTCAGTGCAAAGAATTCTGTCTCGGCCAAACAAAGTGCGCATCAGCCTTTTTTAAAAAACCGAACTACAAACAATTGAGCGTTTAAACAAATTGGGCATTACTCGCAAGCGTATATGGCTAAACGCTTGCAGGTGAAAATTTGCAGTCACTGAAACAGTGGTAGGCTAGGTTACTCTGTGAAACTTGGACAGAGTTCTGGTCCCAGTCCCGGCAAAGATATGCATTAATGATGAGGTTTGACCAGAACGACACCTCAGCACAGTATTTCTTTTCAACAGTGGCTAGCTAAAACGTCTGTGGGTCGGTGAAGGCTGTAATCGGTTGGTTGTGGTTTTAAAGTCACACTGACGATAAATCCTACATTGCTTACCAGAAATTTTCCTTATTCTTGCTTTCCATAATGGAATGCATCTTTCCGTGCAGCCACTCCATGCAATCCATTAAAATGAATGTTCACACCTTTTTATCTGGGACGAGAACAATACCGTCTACATAGTTTTTGTAAAGATGAATTTAATATAACTACTTCATCATTTTTACCTTAGACTTTGATGCGAATAGATCATTGTGGACAGTGCCGAACGGATTATCCATTTTCTCCTCAGTGTGCTAAATCTCCAAAGATGAAGTTGAGAGTTTTGGTGCTGAGTAACTTCATTGTTCCAATCGACTTTCATGTATTGCAACTTCTAGATGGTTTTGCCTCATATGGCAGACAAGAGATTGGTACACTTGTCCAGAGGAACATTTGTATACAGTGATTACAAATCATAGGAACACAATTATCTACCCCAAAACATTTATGATCACAAGCAGTCTAACGAGTTGCAACTTTTACTTTGGACAGAACAGAGCAGTTCGGTCTCAAATGGATTTCAAAAACTTTGCTCACTCTGTACTGTAGCGAGTCAAACAAGTAGGATTGGTTAAAGTAAAGTTATCGGTTATCGGATTTTTAGAGGTCCGCCCACTTATGGAATTTAAGTTTCAATTGACGTTTTAGGTTCAGAAGCTTCTTTACGGATAAATTTTCACTGCAATACTACTCGTAGTATTCTGTTCATAATCAACTCGATGTTTTTTCTTTGTATACATTCGTATAAATGCAACAAAACGTGTGAGCATTTAACTCCCTGTTATACAGTTTTGCGGCATCGGGAGAATGGATCAGAAACCCAGTATACTGAATAATTTATTAGTGTTCGTGGTGATTGTCGGGGACGGGCGATTGAGCAGATGAATAGAACCCGTTCTATGTGATCATTTTCGATAGGTTATACAAAAATACACCCTTGAAAACCGACGGTCTGCCTAATAAGCAAAGTTTTACAAATCCGTGAAATATAAACGATTTATCCAGAAAAATCATCCTGGTTTAACTGGGTGAATGAACCTATTGTATAGTAGGGCTGATTTGATGGGGGTAACTGTGCGTGTAATAGACTAGCAGTCTTTCCCCCTATCAAACGCATACTTGTCAGTTTCAAGTGGTTCACGTTTACAACGTTTCTGAAGTGGTTTTCAGCTGGCTTACAACTGAAGTCGAAGAGCTCATGCGAACCGATTTCGCTCACATTGACATGCATTGCTGACAAAAGTCACAATGAAGTACGAATGACGAACTTGCTTTAGGCAAATCCAACACATATTACAAATAATTGCTAACCCTGGATAATAATGTCCATAAATGTGTGCCCACAATTTAGGCTGATAATACTTAAGAGAGACTGCTTTAACTTGTAAAATATGAAATTCCTTTTTGTTCTTTCTTTCAAGTGTTGAATCACAATAATGATGCCATTTTTCTCAGTACACATTTCTGAAAAGTAGAGGAAACTTACCAAACTCTTGCTTTCGATGTGCCAACCGTAATAAATCAAATGTGAAAACGGCAGTATATGGAGGATTGTGCATTTTTCACGTAGTGTGAAGTTACAATACTTTGTGAACGTCTTTGATTTGATAGAGCAAAAATCTAAAGTGATTGAATAAATTACTTTTGTATACAAACGTTCGGGCGTCCAAACCCGCTACTACTAAGCATTTTAGTTATCAAAACGCCACACTTCCCCTTTGAATTGAAAATGCTTAACAGAAGACGACGAACTGCAGTGACGCCGTGACTTGGTGACTGGAGTCTATCGGATGAACAAAAATGGCGTCAAAGTTGTTGTATTACTAACCGGTGGTTAACAAAGTGGCTGACTGCTTCACTCAATAAGCTGTGTGTCGTGTGATTTTGGCATCCGCTCCACAGATAAAAAAAATTGGCAAGTATAAAATGTGTTGGCTTCAACAGGGATGTATATTTGGGATAAACTGAATGGTCAGCTTTGAGATAAGGGATGTTCGCAATTGTACAACGTGTACAATCTGCTCCCGAGGGCTGTGGTTTACTGTTCAGTCGGTGTTGCTTATGTGACTTTACTGTTGGGCGGGAAATTCATTCGTGTGACAGAATGCTGGCTTTCTTATCGTCTTGTCTGCCGCTTGTTGAGGATCGCTCATTTATTTGATACGCTGTTCTACGGGACATTTGTAGGAAGATTATGACTGCAATTAGAGTCAACCAAATATCTTTAAAAAATTCTCATTTCAATTCACCATATTAAGACTATCGTAGCTTCCATGCGAAGAGCTGCAATTCGGCCTCCGGTCGGTGACCTACTAGATGGATCAGTCCAGGTTTTCGTTAGCGCTGTATTAAGATAAGCTACGCTATCACTGACCTGTCCTTGTATATTCAAATTTGAGTTCACAAGATCAAGTACAGAATCGGCATCTGAGCTGACATCCATAACGTATGACGTGTCGTCTAAAATTCCATCTTGTTACTCTGATCAAGTTAATCTGCCCAAACATTTCTGTGTGTACGTCAGTGTGCAATGAGCCCAACAATGGGTCAGTTGCCATACCATCTTTCGACTATACTGCTTTTTTATAAAACTGACTTTGCACCACGTTGCACTAAGCATAAAAGACCGTTTGTCAGAATGGGAAGTTAAACTGCACAGAAAGGCGTGTGTGTCTTTGGGTTCTCGAACAACAACATTATTTTAACGTAGAGAAGAAGTAGATAGATGCGTCATGCCATTGAGTCTAGATCAGTCTGACAGGAGAAGTTGCCAGCAGCTATGACATCCTGAGGATCAGGTTCAGTAACTGAAACCTAGTGACTCACAGGACACGGCTTTCTAAATCTTTTACAATCTTAAAATGATTCTGTTTTATAGACATCCGTATGTGTACATGTTCTTACTTTCATTGAACTTCTGACCTTGACAAATTGCCCGTGGCGCTTTCTCAGAGTCACTCATTTAATATGTGCAATCGACCTTAGCTCCTCGTCGAGCAGTCATCATTTCAGACTTTGCAAACAGATACATTCATTTGGCATTTCCCCAGTCCGTTTAAACTATACGTCCCCAACAAAAAGACAAATCTAGTTACATCAGTTTTTACCCGCAATAAACAGTTTTTCCAACGGTCCTGTTTCTCAAGCCTCAATCATAAGCAAGCCTGTTGCGCAATAAATACAAAGGTTTTCCCGATTGCTTTCAGTGCAAAATACGGAGACTGTCCTCAGTTATAAGATTCAACGAAGTAGTGCATAACCTCTCCACAATCTATCCATAGCACAACTGATTCAATTGGTTGTACTCGTTGAACACTAACGTATCACCCAGTGAGTAGTAACCTACGTTTCGTAGATTATTAGAAGTGGCATTCTTCACGACATTGTTCTTTTATTTTCCGTCAATCTGATTGCTTTTACCTAAATTATTACGACAGCAAGTCTCTGCTTCATTCAAGTTCACTGTGTGATAAAAATCTATAAATGATCCGAGCAGATGGTGTATGACATTCAGACATACTCACTAGATTATCTGTTCTGTGAGCATTGCTTACGAAGTACACTTAATTGTAGAAGACAGTTCATCTTGAGTGATCAGCTTGCATTACGCACAAGATTATGGGTATATTACAGTTTTAATGTACCCACTTTAAGTAAAGACTACATAGTGACCAGTTCTGTTTTAATACGAAGCTTGTTGAGTTCTAATTAGTCAATGGGGAACAGTGTCACACCATAATTTCGTAAGTTACAATTTTAACAGAAACGAAGTAATGTAGTTTATCGTGTTAGTAGATATGTAGAAACATGGTTGACATATTTTGCTAGTTCAACGAATTTGTACAATTATTGTAGTCAGGGGGTGTTAGGCGAAAATGTTGATTTCTGCATGTTTGAATTCTCTCACTTAACGTTCCAGAATACACTAATTCTGTACTAAAGTTGATAATTAATAGAAAATCAGACTTAATCTATAAAGGGAGTGGGTGTTAACGTTTGGCGGATATGCTCGTTCGAGAGAATTTTTTGCAGAAGTCTCGTTGGTTCAACAAAACGTCGTTCTTATGAAAGGCTGCTTTGTCTGAAGTGATGATTTTCAGATGAGGAATACTGTACAATGCACTGGTTACTTCAGAATTAGAAAGTATGAATGCCTCTTGCATAATCACAATGAACTGACGACGATTATAATTTTTCGTGCCATTTTCAATCAATAAAGGCTTGTTGTAAGGGTTGCAATCAATACTCTGAATGCATGTGATTATGTTCACATTGATTAGGTAGATGTGCACACTTCCTGATCAATGAAGTACAAGTCCCATTCGGTATGCATCTGTAGACCTTCATCAAAATCGAAACTGCACGCGTAGCTGAGAATCGTGGCTCAGGTTCACGGTCATTCATGAAGCTCATTCAAATCGACTGAAAAGAGTGACATCTAATCGCGGTTGCCTCCAATAAATATAGATTGACTGAACTAATAATATGTAAATTTCGCTCCAGGTGACACCGTTCTCATCAATATTAATTAGCGAAATGTTTGAATATAACGAATATAACAAAGTGACTGATATACATGTCCTTATGATAATGGGGATAATCGATAGACAAATTTATCAGTTCGAATTTGTATGCGTTGTTTGTTACCAATACTCAAACAACTTTGGTGGCTAACAAAGAAGTAAATTTTAACAGGTGGGTTACACACGTTAATTGTCAATCACTGGGGAAAAAAATTACGGTTACGGTAAACTTGTATGGAACAGAACCTTGGTTAAGGAAAATATAGGCTAGTTTTAAATTTAGTCATTCAGTAAATTAGGAAGATAGCGTTGTGAAAACTTTAGAGAAAAAAGTTTGCGGCGAGCAATTCCAAATATCTGGGTTTTAATAGCCTTTGACCCGGCGACAAAAACAACATACTCAAATGTTGCTAGCATTCTACTAGCTGTGCTGCAAACCCAGACTGGCAGATCAAAACGTTCATATTTCCACTCAGTTGCTTACCTAACTTTTAGTGTCATACAGAATCTCTCAAATGATTCAGGGGTTGACTTTGCAACAATTAGGTCTTTTCCAACTCATCATACTGCCAGACTAGCTGTTAATGAGTCTTCAAGTGAATCTGCAACAAGTAACCTATACGGTATGGTAGCATAAGTAGTTTGATAGCCAAATTGAAATAAATAATTTAAAATTGTATGATTTCCCAGCTGCAAATCTGATACGCCTATTAGATAGCACGCCAACTTGAAGCTTGCTGCAACCTATCATGATAATGAGCAGTATTTATTTTTTGATTGATTATCCATCCAAATCAGGTTCGGAATCAAAACCAACGTTGAGTTCTGTTTTCGTCAGGTACACACAAAATGCTGACTCTCCTTGGTCTCGGTAATTAATTGCTAGCCGCTTTTTACGTGATTCTAACGTTCTGGTCTTTTCGGTAAAGGTAGAGGTGATAGAAGGTAAGTATTTAAGCCGTGTCGGCAATGTGCAGATTTACCAGTTTGTTGTGTAAAAAGGGCACAATAGCACTTCAGCACTTCTGCACTTCGGCTAGATTCAAACCGGCGACAAAAACAACTTGCCAGGACGTAAAGAATGAACTACTAGCTGAGCTACAAAGCAACACTGATTCGAATACGGCTGAAGTCCAGACTTCCCGCAATAGGCTGTCTTCTAACTTATCAAATCTGCCAAACTGCTTATCAGTTTGTGGTAAGTTGACGTTTTTAATAATGCTTGGGTTTACAAGATGATGCTGTGTTGCGAATGTTAAACTACTTCGGCTTTCAATCAACATTTGATGAGTTGAAAGAAAACGTTCTCACACGGTATGCAGAAATCATTGTCCAATCAATCACAAACGACTTTCATTGCACGGTGAATTTATTAGTAATAAAAATGTTTAACCAACAGTACTATATAATAGAAACAGTAGACTTCACATTCATTAAGCAGCCTTTCAGACTGTTTACACTGCGCTGAAAAATACCCTTCTGAACCTATGGATTCTATGAAAATAAATAAGGTTATATCACAACATTCACAGTGCATGAAAATTAGCTGAAAACTAAATGAAATGTGACAGTAATTGCGTACTGCTGTATTTACAATACGTTTAGTGGCTAGTAACTTCAAACCTTTTGATGAAACCTTGACAGGTCACGTTTAGTCAAAGAAATCACCATTTGGTCAACATAACTTCACCATAATCTACTAGTCGTTCAACAAATTTACAAAAAAACCTTGGAAATTAATTGGCTTACCAAAGTCACAACAATAATCAGTATTTGTCTTAGCTTCCAACAGAGTTCTACATCTAGTTATTGTGGCCGGTTGCTTGAGTCTACTGGAAAAGTTGATGTCGGAATGTTATAGAGTTGAAACACGCTATTTTGTGATATCGCACTAAATTGTCGAAACCAGTGTTGAAAGCTTCCGTCGTTGTTACACTACTGTGTCTGACCATCATAGGCTGACTGGCTTCAAATCAGAAGATTAACCAGTATGATGTCAACAGTGTAAATATGAATCGCTCACTGTAGATCGTGTTACATCGGTTCCAATTAATAACTCCGTAACGGGAAACCGAAAGCTACTTTTTAACACTTTCAGACAGGTATGGTATAATCGTTTATGTTGGGGTATGCGGAACCCGTCGTTGAATTCCGTTAAGTGCTTTTTCTAAAGCGGCACCATGCAGCAAATAACTCTTGACACATGTCTCCGATAAAAATTCTTGTGGAAATTTATATTTTCATCAATGTAATAATGTTTATATGCACGTGTGCTAAAACTGAGGGTGCTTAAATAAGTTAATTGAAATCAATCACATTATTCCAGTTAGAGTGAAGCAGTTGACTGTCTGCAATTTTATTTCACGGAAAAAATAAACTAAACGGCATACTGGGATCTGGTTTTATTTGATGGACACAATCAATGACAATGTGTGTGGGTGTATTTCGCAGAGATTCAACGGTTGTTGTATCTTTATGTGATAATCACTCTTCAACTGGCACGCCATACGTTAGTAGCGTGGGTCATAAAATGTGGACTAGCACTACAAATTTGTTCAGAGAATCTCATTTTGCTCGGTCTAACTAAGGTCAAGTACTGTGGATGGTAGGATTGTGACACCGATGCAGCAGCTGGGATTTTGTGAAGTAACAAAAATCGATGAACTGGTCAGAATTGACCTGAAGCAATCGTCTCACTTTATTTAACGGCCAACTGTGTCCATTAAAAACAGTTTTGTACGCTGTTCTTAAGTGAACGTTTAGCTTACTAAAAACAATTTGCAACTGGAATAACAATGAATATAAAGACGCGGGAGTTTACCTGGCATATCTTGTTGAATATTTTCATTTCAAGTATTCATAAATCCTCCTCAAGCTGGCAAGTAAAAAGGATGAAATTATACAAGCACTGAAAGTTATTTCGTTTATATTCATTATCCAAATGCCTCAATCAGTTTGTCCCAACAAGGTTTCGCTGAAGGAGGAATGTTTGATTAACAACTCACACAGATTCTTCATAGCCGTTCAGGTTGGTGATAGGTTACGTTTCCGGTTGAAGTGTAAATTGATATTATTTTTGGAAAATTGTGCATTTTCAATCGTCACTAAAGGATTTCACGTTGTTATCCAACTTATAGGTAGCCCAACCACATTTCTCAAAGAATTGATTTTCAGTCTCATTTAGAAGTAACAAAATGAATTTTAATTTATATATATAGTCGATTCACAATATCAGCAGTATCATGCACACTCAGCTGAATAAGTTGAAGTTAACTAGTTGACCATTATAAAAGAGGGCCACGGTTGTATCCAAGTAATGAGAAAATCTGAATAGGTGACTAATTTGGATAAGTAGCATTCTGATACAGAGAAAAAATTGTTTGAATTACTCCGATGCATGTTAAGCATCCCATAAGTGTCTAGCTTTTCCACTGATTGTGTTTATACGATCTGAAACAATAAATCTACACTTTGCAGATTTGAAACAACCAAACCGCGTCTCCAGAAACAAAGCCGAAAACAGTGCTTATTGCAGAGTGCTTACATGCTTCGTTCACTTTTTTGGCAAATGTTTTGATGGATTTCAGTAGAGGTCCAAGTGAACTGATCACTGTTCGTCGTCTCCATGACTACGCACTATTTGGAAGCTAATGAGAGCTATTACTGTTTGTCAGTATCTCTCAACATAAGCTGAAAGATGAACAACAGATCATTTTGAGTTTCCGTTGCGATAACCACCGATATTTATTCCATAGTGATTATTTTCCACTCAGCTTTGATCGATCATCAGTCTAAAGCACACAGTACCCAAGTATTGAGTCAGACTCATCATTCACACTGTTTTGCATACTATCTTTTTGCATTAGCCTGGAACATTATTTTCTTTCATACAAGAATCCTCTCAGCAAAAGTAGACGGATTTTTTCAAAACACCTTTAAGAAAAGTATGTTACTTTTTTATAACTGTGTACTGTAGCATGGTCTTGCATCTTAGCCATGGATGAGGTTACTTGAAAATGTACAATAAAGCAATGTTGGTTTATTCCACAAGCAAAATGTTGCTAGTCGGTAAGTTCTTTAAAAAATAAAATTGTATTTTTTCGGTACACATCTTTGGCTCAACAATTTCACGTTGGGGGTGATATGCTTTGTAGTATCTTGTTCGATAGCAAGAAAATGACAAAACTCATAGCTTTTTTGAGTAATCTGCTATAACGGAACAAAATGTACAGAAAAATTTAATGAACTAGCATGCAAGTCAAGGTGTTTCACTGTTCGATTATTATATAGTTGAATTGCTGCAATGTCATAGGTAAACTTGCTAATCAATGCAGTGGGCACAGCGTACACTTGTTCCAATTTTCGACACAGATCTAGATATAAGGTTCTACAAGTTTAAAAATTTAGGCATAATTTTTATTGTAATTTCCTCACTTTCCAGGAAAAAATGTTTTGACTCACTGATTCGGCCAAATAGGTCATATACCAAGAACTCGTGAAACTTAATGATGATGAATCTACTTGACCTCAGTTGTGAAATTATATTGTCCTGTAACAGTGTTTTAGTGCAGCAGCACCTAAGTTGAGATGTTGCAGAAATTGTTACACTGTATGCAATTTTTAATCAAGATGAACTGAATGAGGTTGCGCGGACAACTAAAGCATCTCCAGTAGTTAGAGAAGAAAATTGCAAAAGGCAGTGTTGTAGTATAATGTTTGGTTAGCTGTGATTTTTCTATTTACCCCTAAGAAACTCAATGATTAGATGGACGTTCCTTAAATATTGAGCTCAAGTACTTGAGCAAAATAACAATATCGCTAAATACACCTTAAATTTTACCGCATTTTATGATTACATCTATTATGGGCGTTACCCTTAATAGGTGTTCATTTGCGGTATTCTCAGGAATGGCCATTATAATAATCTTCATTTGTATCTAGGTACCTCCTTTCTCCGAGAGCGTAACACACTATAAACCATTTAAGCACCAGGTTTGTCTTAGTAATGGTGGTTGGTTTCAATGTAAATTGCAATGAGATCGGACATTTTGTTTTGTGCGGCATTTGATTTTTTACATGTCACTGAGGATTAAAGATTCTTCATATGCTCCACTACACCAAAACGGATTGGGTCGGCCTTTCGCAACACGGTTTGAAGATGATACTTTGGGGTTCCGAAAACATGAAACTCTGTGTGACCGTGAGCAAATTATTTAACGTATGCAATGCGGATGTATTAAGATAAAAACCAGGTTCAGAAATTAAACTTTTCACAATAATACAAAAGTATAAAAACGAAATCTCATTGGTTATAAATGATTGACCTAGAATCAGATGACTGCAGCTTACGGAGCGAAAGAACAATAGTTCGGTGTATCACAGTGTACAGTGGTACATTGAATATCATTGTATATATTGTTGTACAAAGAAAGCAATTTCTTGCTAAGGTATATTAGGTTTTGTGTTTTCTGTGGAGAATTATGTCGTATTTCGGTGAAAAATATGCCAGTGGTTCCTGCGTGTACAATAATCTATACGTACAACTGTACGTGAAGCAAATGCTGCTGAGTAACGTTTGTATAATGTTAATCCTAACTCTGCAATATATTAAATAAAGCGCTTTGACATTTCAAAACGACTCCAACCACTGTGAGCATTCCTGTTGTTTGTATGTGAACTTATTTAATGCACAATTTTCTGATTTTTCTGTTCCAAGACCAAGTGTTGGTGATTAACGATCGAGTTCCAGCAATTAGATCACCACGAACAAACATAGTCGGTGTAAGTTAAGAAAGACTTTTCATTAAGAAGACCTAAACATCAGACATTCAAAAAACACTGTGAAATGAATATCCGGAATAAACTGACTAGTACAACAAAATACGTGATGGTTATAATATTTACCGGAGCTGGGACCACTTTCATTCAATTACACCTCATAATGATCTCATTCAAAAAGCATGATGTTTTGCTTTCCAGATTGGACTGACCCTGTCTATCGATTGCTGATTTCATTTTAGACAGCAAATCAGAAACTTTTTTGAGTCAACTCTAATATTGTGAAGCTTTAAAGTCGACTGACTACTTATTTTGTAACTGCTGAAATTTGTTTTTAAAAAAGTCAGAAAATCTAAAGAGTATCGTGCCAACAAGTTATTTTTTGTGACCGCCCTTCAATTTCAAGCCTCTGTTTACTTAAGATAAAATGAGGAAATTTGAAACTACTTCAGTTCAATCCAACCAAACACGTGTGTTGACAAACGGAGACTGTTTGGTTTTCAGACAGACTTTCTGTATGTCTAAACAAACAACACAACAGTCAACTACACCCTTTTTCAAAATAAAATTGCGACTCATTATTCTACGTCAAACATTTCGTGCAATGAATTCGATTAGTTCTGAAAAAACTCCAATAATTTTACCATTCCAAACGGCTATTATCAGAGAGCAATACGAGCAGAATCAGACACATTTGGGTCACCTTGGTTCTTCAAGAAAAACTAATAGACGCTACGCCTGAAATGAGCTTATTTTCATATAACTTAAGGCGGTAAATGTAGTGTTGTTTATTTGTTCTCCTAGTTTCTTTTCAGAAAATCAACCTAAATAAACAAAATGATTAGCAGTTTCCTTTCATCTTTACAATAATTCCGTTTCCTTATTCCCAGTTGCAGGAGTTTAGGCGCAACGGGGAGCACACAAACTATGTGCCTCAGGGAAGATCGACTCTAAGCTTGTTGAGAGTAGATGAATGTCCGCGCACAAACGGAAAAACTAACAGGCTGATAAAAGCATCTGGCGTACGTTCTGTTGAAGGTGACGATTGAATTTTGTAAATTTGCCACACTAGATTATTACGCGTGTACATTTCAACATAAATAACAATTAAATTGAACAACAATCAACAAATGTTGAGCAAAGTGGTGTAGTACCTATTAATTATTCAATTGGTAAATAGAAATTTTCTCAACTGATTGTTTATGAGCTGCTTTATTCTCATGCTAATTTAACATTCGGGCCTGGAGCCAGTCAATTAACTATCATAATTGTACTAGTCCGAAACTTCCCTTGAGATTTGGAAACACTTTTTAAAACACTGAGTTCCCTTGATCCAGTTCAGTAATAACAACAGAAGACTTACGTAGCGAGATGTTAACATTTTGTTTCCTCTCTTCACTCACGATCGTAGAACATTAGAATATATGGGAAATGCAGATGACACGAACAATAGAAACAACCAACGATTTGGTTCACAAGAAGCAAGGACTGTTATCAGTTCCAGGGCAGACAAACTGCATGTGTGCATAAACTGTTGAGTCACGAAGTTTGTCTGCCCCGGAAATGATAGCAGTCTTTGGTTGTTTTTATTGTTGTGGAAACACTTTTTAACAAGATTGTATGTTTTAAAGAATGTTTAAATGCATGACCCATAAGATTGATCTTTGTAACGAGTAGTAATAATTACTTATCATCCACTTAGGACAAAAATTTGGACCACATTTTTGCACG
Organism: Paragonimus skrjabini miyazakii; assembly: GCA_014338405.1. Classification (NCBI taxonomy): domain Eukaryota; kingdom Metazoa; phylum Platyhelminthes; class Trematoda; order Plagiorchiida; family Troglotrematidae; genus Paragonimus; species Paragonimus skrjabini miyazakii. The sequence continues at coordinate 59,080 of JTDE01001603.1, read as the reverse complement.
TGAGTGAATTTCCATTAAATCACTATTAAATCATGCACGAAATTACAGTGTCTTGTTGCAGCCTAAAACGACTAACATGATGACACTCAACTCATGATTAAAAAGGAGTTCCCCGCTGCAACGCATTTAACATTATCTAGTAACCAGTAAAAATACATCCAAAAATGATCAGTCAATCAAACTTTAAAGAATATTGACAGATAACGCAAAACCCGTCATATTTTATATGAACATGCAAAACTTCAATGTTAACATTATTCATAGTAAAGGCAAAACTTTTGTAGATTAAACAAGTGGTTGAGAGAGCAACCCAGTATCGATAAACTAAATTTCCACTAGTAAACAATAAATCTGTTTGATAAACTGTACGTTCAAAATCCGCAAATTAGACCAAGCGTAAATTAAACTGAGAACAAAACAGGGTGAAAAACATAGGCTTTCGAGAAACTCAAACTGAGGTCATTACATCCATAGAGGTTGCACAATGAATGTCGATTACAACTTGAGAAAAACGCAATTACAATCTGACGACTAGAATGTCAACCAAGTCAGTCCTATCCACTAATAGGGTGGGTTAGACAATCTGTCAATTTTGAATCGGAGTGAATGGAATGTGCGTGCATAGGTAGATGAACAGTGGGAGTTCAAGGGATTGTATGACCTTCTTGTGACAACATGACACTGAATGACGTGATCGGATGGTGATCGCTCCAGCCGTCGCTATTTCGTGACGTTGTATTGAACTTAGCTGCCATCTTGATGCTCCGTAGATGACACGAAAAGCTGACTAGGCTTCACGCTGTGACCTGTGTTTGCCAGGTGTTCTATGATAGCGCTCACTATTGATTTTCTTGTTCCGCTTCTAAGCCATGCTGGATGATGCTGCTATATGCAATTACCAAGCTGCCTCATTGTGCGTACAGTACACTGAGCTGCAAAGCAGGAGGAGAAAATGTAGATAGCCGCATTTTGGGCGCGGCTACCTGCCCTTTCCCCTGTTGCTGTGTCGTTAAACAAAATATTAAAATACACCAGCAGATGTAAATAGCATAACATAAACGATATCATGAGGTGTTTGATCAGTATTATGTATATTGAATTCAAGAAGTATGTACTGATAGAAATGTTCTGCATTTATGAGCCATCTGTAATAGGGGACTATATTCTAGTCCTCGGGTACAGAAGAGGTGCAAACAGTGACGGTTGAAACGTTTGCTGACACGTTCTCCAGCCATATGATTTGAAAAGTAATCAAGCGAACAAAGGGTACGTATATGTTACAAACCAAGGGAAGCTGTATTTCGCAATGTATATCATGCAATTTTAGACCTGAATGTGGTCTGTTTTTTGTGACAAGGTTCAACTAAAAGCAAACGTTTAATTATAACGTTCAACTAGACGCCAGCATTTTGAAAACAATTTCACTTTACGCGTGCGTGAGGTTGTTAGGCGATTGAAACAAAAGGGATTATAAAACGTTTTTTGGCAGTGAACACTGACGACGAATTCAGTTATCAAACCTTAATGAAAAGTTGCCCATGGCCATATTTGAGTGACCTTATGACGGGACATCTCCATCCACCCTGCTATCTTTTTAAGAAAAATAATAGGAAAAACAACCGGGCAATTGCAATTTAATTTGTAGTAGGTCACCTGAGTTCCTGGTCTTTCTCTGTGACCAACAAATGAGGTGAAAAGCCTATCGTTTAGACCAGTAATCATCGATAGCGTGATAGTATACAAATTCTTTGCAGATTGTTTGCTTTGAGCTTGATCAGGTGTAGATAAGTTCTGTTGATTTTCCCTCCGGCCTTATCACTATTCAAATACCCTCATAGGGTACCCATTCCAGACATGGAATATCATCAGTACCAGAGAACTTGAACATATTCCGAAAATGTTTGTTGGACATATATCGGATTTCTTATTGTTTACGTCGTCCGGCTAGTGAACTATGATTCTACGATCTGATACCTTATGACCTTTACACATTTTTTTTAGAAAACAATCTACTGCTTGTTCAAGTTGAGGATTTTCAACGTATGTTTGCAATACAAAATAATCCATTACATCTGTCTTCGTTGTATGACTTCTGTAGTGTGTACCGGAGTGAATGGGGAAACATTTATTTGGCTTCTGTTTTTGAAGAGCACTCACAACTGTTCGTGTTGACAAAACTTCCGTCTTATCGCTTGTTGAATTCCTAACCTATCCCCATGTATAAATGCCATAATATCGCCGGAATGTTAGACAAGCACACAACTTTTTATCCCTTTAGCTTACTCGCTGTCTAAACCGTTAGTCTGCAGTGTTAATGAGACTGCATCTATACTGATAATTGAATCAGAGTTTACTTACATGAAACGTTCAACTGCATCAACCAATCTTGTCACATGTGAATAGGACAAACGTCTTTTAAGAATGGCAAACAGGTGCGTGAAGTCTACCTGATACGAATTAGAAGTGACTATTTCTTGGTGGTGAATGGAATGTATGAAATGGCTTTCATGCTTCTCTTTCTCAATATGAGATTTTTCATAGAAACACTACTGTCCCACACACAGGTAAATTCAAGTGATGACCATCCCCTTTGGAAAGCTGTCCAGCACAGAAGCGGCACCGTTTTTATATACTTTGGTTTTTTAGAAATCTTATATAAAAATATTTAAAAAAATAAAAATGCAGCAATAATGATCCTTGTCTTATTTATTGAAAACAAAACCGAATGAACAACTTACAGCTTATCGTTCTTCTTTCTCAATGAAGCACACTCCCGTTGAATGTTACAACTGTGAATCGCCGGCGGTTGTTCATCCATTTCCATTGAGCTAGTCAACAGACGGTTCAATCTACGGCTAAGTAGTGTTGACTAGTTGCCCTTATCACAGCTCACCTGAATAGCATGTTAAAAATGACTAATATATTCTGTGTTATTACCACTTTCGCTCAAGAAACGATAAAAATAAAGTCTCCAGATTACAATTATCACGTATCCAGAGTTTAGCGCAGGTTTACTTTCTAAGATATCAGTCAGAGAAAATCTGCTTTCCTTCGTTCAGTTGACTAATTCTGTGAGACTTGTGGGCAAGTTCCATCAAATCAAAATGCTTTCTGTATTAATTTTGTGTTGATGCCGTTTTACATCTGCCAGTGAGCCAAACGATGTGTACTTCGTCTTCTCAGTTTTAGACCCATCCAATACCACGTAATACAATATCCTGTCTTCATTCGTTAAACCGTATTCTTTTCGCACTTTTGCCAATCATGCTTTTGTGGATTAGATCAGTCTGTCAGGCGAGGCAACAGAACAGTTCATCGTAGACACAGTCTCGCTGCTTCCATTTTGATTGTGCAGTATACTTGTAAAGCAGCACAATTTTACCTCATTCTCCATGAATGAATTCAATGTCACATTTTGACTAAGTCAATGTCAGAACAACGAAATCAGAAGATCTGTTTTGCACCACTCGGTATGTTCTCGTCGCATGCTATGCAAAACGACTATGAAAATAATTAAACAATATAGTATAAAACATTCTCCTTTGTTAGGAAGTTGAGTAACGAAATCAGAAGACCGAGTTTGCAAAGTGGTAATGCCATTTTGTAAGCTTTTGTCAGTTGCTACATAACAGAAACGCTATCCTTGTGTTTATACATCGTCAGATAACTGTCGTATTCAAATCAGTCGAGGCAAAGCTGATTGCGCGCCATGAGCTAGCCCACTGTGCGTCAAAGTCCGTAATCTTGAACATTCGTCCGCTGTCTTTTAGATTTTGGTAGAATGGTTTAGATAGGCAGTTGATTTATGAGTCGGATTCCCTTAAGTAGTTTGCGTTTCACCGCTGTTATCTGCAATAGCTGACAGCGATGTGCAAGTGGAGTCTTCTGAATTCGTTATTCAAATTTATATCCGAGGAACGATGAATTCGATTAGAGTCAATGCCGTTTTTCTGTCAACTAAGTCCCGTGAATCTCTTTTGCTACTGATGTTCCTTTTGATAATTCACAAGTTTTCCGCTTACATGTTGACAGCAGCCACCACCGCTTCCACGGATGTAGTTTAAACGCTTGCTGTCACCATGCGAACCCTCAATTTATGCAAACATGTTGAGTTGAACATTTTGAAGAACTTCGTAAGAACTCTGTGCTTACGACCACCGATTTCATGGTCGGTTGAAGATTTCTAATTTTAGTTTTTCACGCCTCTTGTTAATATTATTAACCGCGGACAGATCTTCATTCCAATTTGATTATTCTCCCTGTCTCAAGTATCAAACAAATTTGCTCACTACCTTTTTCTTGCTTCAGTACATATGTGCATACATATTTGTAAAACGTTTTTGTCAGTCAAAGTACACAACGAGACTTTCCTCGTGTTTTCCAACCAGTTGCAATTTTATATCATCGAAAAGCTCGACCAGTGTTTATTAATCAATAGGAAGTAATATATGATGTATAAAAAAATGTCACCTTTCAAGTACGTAACTTTTCACATTTTACAAAACCATTTTGCGTTTAGACTTGTGTTCATTACCGTTCCATCAACAATTACGCCGATGAAAAAACAACAACAATTTTTCTTCTTTGGTATGCTGGCACCCACACATATTCCGATTGTATCTCATCTTCTAAACAAGCTGAAACTACCAACAGACTGATTTTCCAGAGCTATCTTTCTGTTTGTCTGGGCTTCTTATTTACTAGTCTCTCCTTAACACTGTGTAAAGATTGTGGACCATAAATCAGTTGAATTTACGAGAACTCACAGCGAATTTAAATGGTGATAGTTTGTAGTGTCAATTTCGGACAGACTTGGTGAATTAAATCGAACAAGTCAAGTGAACGGTACGTATTTTTGCTGTTTGGACATAACGTCTGTTGAATCCTTCTTCTGAGATATGTAAAATATTTGCCACTTAGGGTAAACGAAAAACTGTGAATACGTTTTCTTGCACAATTATTAGGAAAATAAACGTTGAACTGAGTTTTTGGCCAATTCGAGGTCACTTTAGGCATTATCATTTTTGGCAATGAGGATCTTATTTGCAATCCTTGATCGTTGTCACTAGTCTGCGGAACGGGTAAATAGAAATGGAGTCTGGCTCACCCGAGACCAAGAGAGTTGTGGACCTGACTCGGACCGTTACGTGAATTTGTTACGAATTTGGGCAACCCATTTGCTGTCAATTTGGCCATTTCCACAGTTCGCTGCCTCTTAACCTCGGGTTTACTGACTGCATTTTTGTGTCTGGTGTACGAAGATATTGAAATCGATCCAGGGAAAGAATGAATTAATACACTGGAGTCTCTGGCTCATGGATCAGGCGTGCATGGATGACCGTACACACTCTCGCCCTCCATGTTCCTAAATCGCTGCGCGCCACAGTACTCGGGAAAATGGCCGATCATCGAGTGCATCAGGTGTACGGAGGCAGTCCAGCCAGAAGTCAACAAAGATGACAGCGTAAACTTTCAGTATCCAAAATGCTGATCCCGGTAAGATTAGGTAACTCGTGATGTAATGACTGAATATCCAACTGCACGGTAGTTGTGCTAAAACAATTACGCGTTCGACAATTTCCAACGAAGTTTAGTGGAACCAAATTGCCATATGTGGGGGCTACCAAATCATCATAGAGGATATCGAAGTGTCTTTTGGGCTATAACTTACGAGTAAAGTATCCAAATGAAATCCTGCTTGTTTTGTCTCATTATGTTGAAATTTTACCTTATGAGGTAACGCAAAGGTAAGAGCACAGGTGCTTCAATTAAAACTACAGGTTTCGTGGCCATTGATTTTCCCCCTTCACTCGATTTACGCGTGCGCCAACAATTTGTCATTAATTTTCAAGAATGACATGATCTGACAACTATTTAACAGATGTGTCCATGTGTTTGTACGTCCAGTGCCAGTTGTCTATGTCAGAGGCACGTGCAGTATGTGGACAGGAATGACGCAAACTGGATCAATGAAAATCATGTATCGAATAAAAAGGCTCAGAACACGATGCGGTAGTTAAACTGGATACACAGATACTGCCACAAATATTATAGTGGAGTCAGCCAGGGCTGATCTAACTGATAAACTTCAATATCTCGACGATAATCGAAATAACAAACTACAAAACATCAAATAAATACAAACATGGCCATGCGCAAACATTGGTATTTGTCAACATTTACACAACTGTTTTCGTATCGATTGGGTGGGTCACTCACTCGCAACGGAACTCTGAACAAACTTCTTCTGCCCATACAAGGTTGGATTACATCGTTGAATGACGATGGCCTAGACCATGGTTAACCTTGTTGGCGAATAAATTTGGCAGACTTGATGGGACTCTGTAGACAACAGTGAACGATCGACTTACGTCTACCTTATGGTTGCCGTCAGATAGATGCCCTAAAACTGCACTCATTAACGGTCTTCATTCACCCACCTGATGAAAGCTAGGTGATGCTCTCTACTGCTTATCGGCAGACGTTTAGTCGTACGACCTACGTAGTTCGTTCCGTCGCAAACAATTTGGTAAATCATCACAGATAAGTTGTGGACCCACACCTTATCCTTCAGCCCTGGGTGATCATTAGAAATCCGAGGAATGAAATAATCGGTCTGGTGAAACCGTCAGCTCTAGCAAAGGAACCAGTAAACCGACGTGTTAACGGTTTGGTCAGTGTGTCGCTTTTGTATGGCAATCGCATGAAAATGAACTTTTTACCAACCAATCCAATCTTTGTTAATGTTTGAACTGCCTCACGTGTTTGACCGCAAAGTTGTCCGGTTGGCCATTCTCCTGTAGAGTCCGAGCTACAAAATCTCACCAGTGTTCCAAAGCATCTACCGAGCAGATTTTTCCGGCTCTACCTACCAGGTTTCGTTTGTGTTTTATATTGGTAAAAACGAAATAGTCCAACAATGAATGAAGCGAGTCAAACTTACGTCTGTTCTTCCATTTGGAGCGACCTCCAGGAAATGGGAAGAGTAACTTGACCTTAATTCTGAGATAACAACTACCGGTGGATCTACGCAGTTTTACTCGTTGAAACTATCGGCTACGGTGATAGGCGAATCTGCGATGGTGAATATGTCATTAGCATAACACCGGTAGAAAACCATATAATCTACGACGGTGTTGAGCATTTTATGTTCCAATTTATCCATGAAAATGTCTTCTTGTATTGGTATGTTCGTCGAGCTCGCCAAATTCGGCGACTACATCAAAACGGAAGCCATCAGCCCTATCTACGAACACCACCACTGTTCACAACTATCTGAAAAATGTCTTCTAGCAGGGGCCGTAATGGTGACCTCATTGCCACTGCATCAGTTTTCTGTTGATATCACATCTAAGAATAAGCCGTACGTTAAGGGTTTATTTTAAAAGCAATCCTTCCAATTACGTTGCTGGTGAACCGATCAAAATGTCCCAGTTTTCAGTATAATCGCGTGAGTAATCAATTGTTCCAGTCAGTGAAACATTTTTAAACAGGAAGATTTTACCATTGATGAGAATTTCAAGAATTAGATTCATTAACTGACGGGCGTCAAGCAGGCTTCGAACATAAAGTTTTCTCCGAATTGACTCGAAGTTCCGTGCTGACCATTCTGCTAAGTCGTGAGAAGACGAATCCTTCATATGTAAAATAGGGGGCAGAGGGTATTTAGACTTACGAATATTTGGTAGCTCATACAGACGGGGAATAAGAGTGCCTGTTGGTCCCATAATACCAAATCTTGACTGTCTTCTGAAATGCTGGGCAGGCGAGTAAAGTCTCAGTTTGACGCAGTTATTTCTCATTTCTACGAGAATCATTACAAAAATCTCACTGACAGATTTCACAATTCACAGAAAAATGAATTATCCCACGATAAATTGTGTATAGAGAGAGAGAGAGAACGGAGCAGGATGACTTGTCTCTGGAGAAATCATCAGTAGAAATTGACGCCGGATACATTGAAACACAAAGAGCTGGTGGTCGAACCAAATGATAAAGGAAAAATCAGTGATCAGGTGACCTTCACCACGGGTTCATCCCGTGATAAACTCAACCCGTAAAAAACGAGTCAAAAGACCAGTCAGCACAGCGCACTGGTAGCTTGTCAAAATCTAATCGCAATGACCAATAGTTGCTACCAGCGAGCACTTTTTTATCCTATATTATCTGCACGCGCATCTTGCAAACTGACTTCCTGGGGGCGCGATATACAAATAATGCAAAATGCGAAAACGGGAAATTTCAAATAGTTTGAAGAGGATAATCTTTCATTAGGTGTGTTGTGCATCAGTGACACCGGTCTTTTATTAAACGACGTCAAATGAGGCTAGACTGCATTTGTCTTCATTGAATGTTTGCAGCGTTTTGATTTCAACATGGAAAGAACACGAAGACTAGAAAAGGTTAAGTGAAGTTTTGTTGTGACTGTAAAAAACGGTTGAAACTATAATGCAAATGTTCTAACGGATATACGGAACATTATCAGATTCATATACAGTACTAATGACAAAACCAATGTTTCAAACTGCAAACAGCAGCCTCCAAAGTTTACTCAAAATCCTAACTTCACTTCAAATGAAAATGGTTACGCCAGGAAACGGCGTATGCAGTTATTAAACATCGTTTCATGGTTGTCCCCGAAAAAAAACAATAACGGTTCTACTGCTGCAGAAAATTTTCAGTCCAGTTCACAGATAAGACCCAAAACAAGGTCACGACTATTTGATTGCTAACTCATTGTTTGAATGGTGAACCAATTAATACCGGGCTTTATTAGTACCCTTAGTTGGGTGTTCAAGATAACGTTAGTCACATAGTCGAGGAAAACTGTGATAACGTTTGATGGTTTGATCTGCAGCAAACGATGTTGTTAGAGTACGCAACGACTCTTCCCCCGAATTAACTCGTTAACTTTATGCACCTTGAAATCAGTCCACATGGTTTCGTAAAATGAGATAAATTAAAGTTTTTTAAGGGAACATAAAACTTCTAATTTACAGCCTGACTGAATGACCTGTAATTGAATGCACACCCCGGAAGAAGTTCGCTAATCTACACAATACTATTTTGTCCCGCATAACCCTGTCAAAAATCCTCCAGGAACTTCCGCTCTATTTGGAAATTTCACAATATTTCATTTTGCATTCCACATCATGCCCATCAATTAAAATTCTTAATAAGGATCAAAGAAAAATAATTCATTAAAAAGCACTTCATTGGCACCAGGTTGAAAACCTTTACAGATATGAGACAATTTTACTGGCTAACTTGACTGCGACCATAGCCAAGGTTTGTATAACGTTGGATTCTTTGAACATGCAAGTTTTAACTAGTGTACCTCCATTGAAGCAGACAGAACCGAATATACTTTGTCCATGTTACAACAATGAGGGCATAGCCATCTGTTAAAACGATGTGATTTTGTAGATTATCTTGAGAAAGTTCAAATTAAACACCTCATTAAAAAAAATCGCTTACTCAGACTTACACGATTAACCAAAACTATGAACACGCAATATAGCAAAACTCATAATCGACATACACCGATAAAATCATCAGAGTAGGTTGAGAAACACCTATACAGGGTCTACCAAGGAAGTTTAAGTAGTCTCAAATCATAGATCATTTCTCTGGCTACTCCCCAAACCAACTGGGCACGTTTGTGATGCGGACACGTTAAACAATACTAATCTGAAGAATGTGCTCATAAGCAAAGGCAATCTTGCTCAGCTGGTTAAAAAATTCAGTCCACTAAACTTGATAAGAACAGACAGTTTTTGAACTGGACGATATGAGACCACTGATGGCAAATCATTTTTTCATAATTTCTCAACAAGTTGTGAACGGCCGGTAATTTGCCATATCGGTAACGGTTCGTTTTTGATATAGATTTTTCTTCACACTAGATGAACCAATTACAAATTAGATTGCAGTTAAAACAAGCTAGAAACAAGCAATCTGAAATAATATCAATAAACAAATAATAATAGTCAAACCCTATGATGTTTCGGTGTTTGTTCCTATGTTCATTTCGATTTTTGGTGTGCAATAGTTGAACACAATCCCTGTGGATTTCTCGTCCATTCTCATTGGTACATTTTTACAAATACTTTTATCACACTCAATAATTTTAAGATTGACATGCTACACACAAATCTCTAGAGCAGATAAACACACATGGGTGTAGATAGCAAACGGTAACAATAATTATCGATTTTGGAAAACATTTAATTCTCTAAGCTGCTTATATGAAAATAAGATTGTTGAGTTCCAGTAGCGGTCGAGGTCACTGAGAAAAATACGCGCACAATATACTTTCAAATGCTTGTTTGCGATCAAAATTCAGGGTGCAGAGTTTTATTTGAAAACGTCCGACACTTCTGACGGTTCAAAGTTTGGATACACGCGTTGAATTACGCAGAGGAATAACGTAATAAATGAGTGTTTTGCGGGATCATCCAGCTTGACTTAAAAGATGTCCTAAAAATACCTGTAACTGCATAGAGTCCAAGAATATCGGTTCCGGGGACACAAGTTCTGATAAACTGACTATCTGTTATGAAATAAAGAAAGACAACGTCAAACAAAAATGATATCTTTCTGTCCTTGATAGTGCGTGAACCACGTTTGATACCAAAAGTGATCCCTGCACCTAAAAGATAGTTGAGATTAGTATTCTACATTTGTATGTAGACATTTGTATGTAGACATGGACAAGTTTGGAGTGAATTATACTGTGTACGAATTTGTAAATTAAAATTGTTAGAATAAACTAATTGAATATTTTTGATATAATTAAAAGCATGCCTGTATTTTATAGGTTGTCGCAAGTAAGACAGGACGCTCACCCTCAGCCGACAATGTCAACCGGTTTTATCGATACCTGAACTTAGAAGACGAAGATGGTTTTCATGCGGTTTGAACGGTTTACAAGTAGTAATCACACCATCCCGAGCGGTGTTCATAGCACTATTGATATGGTTTGCTGATGTGGACATCGGTCCGTTCAGCTGCTTCACGAGTGCGTCCAATAAAAGCTCATCGTGAGAAGTCATTTCCAAGTGTAGCATTAAAAAATCTTGCAGCCAATTCGTACACTTATGGTCAGAGCCAGTGAAAGTAAACGGTCCCAAATTATGTCTGTTCATTTACACCGACTAGGTAAACGTTGAAGTAAACTACGTTTTTTACCTAAAATTGCCTATACAAGACGCAGTAACCTGTATAAGTTTCAACAGCATTTAGAAGAAAACACGTTATTCAACTTCGTAACGATCAATAACGCTTACTGTACT
>JTDE01001603.1:0-32878 GCA_014338405.1 Paragonimus skrjabini miyazakii | reverse complement strand
ATACGTTCAGGTCAAGGATAACTGAATAGAATTTAGAACAACAACTGATGAATAGTGAATAATTCAAACGGTAACAAGTTGAACCGTAGTGATAATAGATTGCAACCTTTTCGGAAGCACCCAACTGTGCTCTCGTTAGATCGCATCAGCAGCGTGCATATTTGATCCCAGTACAAAAAGATCACTTGTTAACGTGGCTAGCGTGTGGATCATTGCACCCTTAAACAAGTGTTTCAAAACTGACCACCATCTTGGTGTATGAGAAGAGTTCCGAGTGGTTATTGTTAGCTTATAATATCCTTGTTGATTGAAAAAGATGTCGATGTATGCTTACCCCTATTTATTGTGTACGGTACATATAGGTCGATAACAATAAATTCATCAATGGTCGAAGTTTAGTCAAACACACTTAAAACTGACCCGATAAAATTGGTGAATCAGCCGTCTCGCCAACAAATCTCGTCACGCTTGAATGAACAGAATGTAATTTGCACAATTTCTTGGTTATGCGCAAACACGGTTTCCCTCCTTCTAAAAAATCTATCATCATCTAAATAACGCGGGATTTACGTGATACACCTCTCTCAACACAGCTATTTAACTTTCTCCGCATTGCAATATCTATGTTAAAATACATTTAAAAATATATTAGAATACAGAAATGTGACAAGATTAGCTACATGTTTGGCGTATTTAGAGAAAAACTAATCTAGTATTAAAAACAGCATCAAAGATTATGCAAAACTGAAATTCGCTAATAATTAAAAAAACAGCTTCAAAACAATGATGATCTAAGTTTCAGATACAACTCTAAATGTGCTTCATATTTGTTTTTTCTGTGAACTTTGCTAAAAAAGTAAAATGTCCACTTATTCTTTGATGAGTAAAAAGAATGATTGTAAACATCGTGCATATTTTCTGAATTTACAATGTGCTTTAGAATGAGATCTCAAATAAATATATACAGCGCAGTGTCATAGGCCAATGACTTCTCCTTTGCCATATATCTCATGGTTTAACGCGTTAATCCGCGTGCATTTTGTACGCTATTTTTAAAAATTTAGCAAAACATTTATTAACTACCAGGTGAGAAGTGTGAGCTTCATATTCTGTATGACTAGTATGTTGATAAAGCGTCATGTTTTACAGATAATGGTTTATTCAAACAAGAAACTTTTGAAAGAAAAAGAAACAACCAAGACCGGAAATTGGTTTTCACGCTGTTGACTCGGTAAAAGAAAGTGATCAATGCAAAACTATTACTTCGCAAATGATAAAACAGAAACTGTTCAAAGTGAGAGAGAGATCTTGATAATCCACATCCTAGTATAAAGCGGACCTCTGATAATTCTTCAACAGGAGAATATTGTGACAGTTTGCTCAATGATAACATTGAGCTTTTATACAAGCCGACTGTATCCGTTGTGAAATCTCGTGTAAATAAAACAAGTGACTTTGTGTGATAACAAGTATAATAATTTAAAACTTACGTTTGTTTTCAAAATGAATAACAGTCGACTGTAATTTGGCGATCGCTTCGCTTCCCTTACAGAACTATCGTTTGAGAGTAATGTTCCTCATTTGTCATAAATACGACCCACTGTGACAGCTGTAGCGAAGAAACAGTAAAACAACAATTTATCCACTAAAAGTCATTTGTTGATTTAGCATAAAATCATATCAGTCAACAAGATTGTCCAAAAACTAATGCATTAGGAGCAGTGATAGGTTTGCAAAGATAATTTCTTTCGAAAGCTTTGAGTAAAACTGCCTCATATCTGATAGAACAGCGTTTTTAATATACAACACAATGTAACGTTTATTGTTAAGCCGTTCGTAAGTTTCCTGGATTGATGATTGTCGTTTTACTCTGTGTTTTTAAACAGATTCTCGAAAATTGTGTAGAGCGATAACCATATTCTTGCGTAAATGACACTGGTAGTGTTTCAGGTTTAGGAAATACAATGTAGCTGACGTTAATTACTTGTGCATATTTTATTGCAAGTCTGGTTATTTCTCGAATAATCTCAAACCAATGTCTGGAATGAACATTATTTGGAACAAGTCTCATCCATACCGATGTAAACTGTGATAAAAACTGGGGAGTTGTGAGAACGCTGAAAAAACATGGGAATACGTTCTCATATTTGTCAATAGAGAGATACTGGTTGTTATGGCACTCAGGTTTGGGTAAGCAGAATACATTACATGATAATGCTAATATCCTATTGACTAAATAATTGGCTGAAAGCACTTCAAAAAAATGGGTATGCGATCAGTGACACAGAACAATTGTGACCGGATAGGTATGGTTGGTAGAGCGGTAAAAGTTTTGGATTACTCAATAATTTGTTGATTACCTTGGTCATACGGTAACGTACGAGTAAACATTATGTGTGTTAGGTGGTAAACAACGGAGAATAACTTATTTGATTTTACTTCATAAGTTGAAAGCAATTTTGATAGAAGTTAGGTTGCGAATTTTTAATTTTTGTTTCTCATCGAACAGCTGATAGTAACACTGTTCAAATTATTGCCAAGCAAATTTTATGGCAGGTCGTCAGATACGTACTACAGCGTTGGTATTTACTTCGTAAAGTTAAACCATGCTAATGTAAGAGCAATATGATATCCTCTGATTTCAAATTGACTTTAAACGAACAGTTTTTTCTCTTACTTGGTTACGAAATTACATGATTCAAATGCTTGAAAGTTTGAGTTCACCAAAGCAAGTCCACAGGCGTTAGCTGTTAAGACGTTTGAAAAATTGAATTTGACCATGCTTGACCGTAGTGGCCAACACAGAAAATATCTCCAGCTTGATGGCTTTATTAGTACAAAACAAAGAGGCACGTCAAGATTCGTCGTAGATCCAGCAGTTCTTTGTAAACCCGGCTATTTGATCGATTCTTAAAATGATTGTATATTAAATGTAATCCATAATTTGTAACCGTGCAGTTTGTATTTTTTAAAACCAGCATATAACAATATAAATTTCAAGCCATCAAATCAAAGTTGATGAGAATATGTCACTTACGGCTCTCAAAAGTTTTCAGTATCATATATACCTGTATTCAAATTAGCTGAGATTTGGGCCTAGTGATTATACTGTCCTGTGAGGATTATTTGAACCAGAGTTCCAGTCAAAACGCTCTAATCATATGATGAGGCTACTCTCTTGTGGTGAACAGACAATGATCTTTTGAATAAGCCAACTTCGACTAATCCTCCTAAATGAGCATCAAGAAAGTGATATCCATCTCCTTGACATAATTAGCATCTTATTATTAATTTGCCTCACATTCATAAGTCAGTCCATACTGAGAACCACTGACGTTGATTTACGTAGCGGTAAACGTTTTCCTAAGAAATGGCATAATAACTGGTGGATGCAACCCTTTTGTTTTATAACGTCAACGGAAACCGTGACTAATAACTGTACGAAAATCTGATTGCGAACACAACTAATAAAGTTTTGGTGATCCCACTTGCGAAGTTAGAATATGTTACAATTACAAGAGGTTCCTTATCAACTGTTCCCTATAACGCAAACGAAGTATTATGCATTCTTACCCCATTGATGAAAAACCAGGTCTTTTAAAACATTTGATCTAAGCTCTAAGCCATTCTGATTTTCCAAAAGCATAATCATTTTGCATTCCACAGACTACTACAAAGTCGATCGATGACCAGTTGAACTTCTTGGACCTATTTTGAAAATCTTTCGCTCCTATTCCGCAAAGGATTCCATTGAGTTGTATGATATTTTGATGAATACTTCAGTGGGTTCCTCAGAAGAACTGCACACTATTAACGTTGACTCATTAGTCATAAAAGTTTGGTTGCATGAAACCGTTGGTGACTTAGGTGGCTTTATTTTGCTTCATTTTATTTCCTTACTTATTTACGTTGACTACCTCAAAAAATTGATTCCGCTGTACAGAAAATATTTGATGTGAGATCGTTGGATGTGCTTATTACCAAGTCCTTGGTGCAACAGTGAGCAGTCCGCTAGTCCCAAAGTTGGCTAATAATTTTCCTGGAATAATCGAAGATGAACAATCCGCTTGTATTCACCGTTCTTTTTATAAACGGTACGCCACTGATATTTTAACGTTAAACGATTTTCAGTTTTTATAACTCTTTTGCACTAGTTTAATCCCACTACTCGATATCAGTTTATCTCCCACAAACAAAAATCATGTGAATCACTTAAATAACCTTGGTTCTATGCGTTTATTGAACACACAGCCATTCTGTTCATTTGAAAGCCACGAGAAATGGGCAATGCTTACAATTCTCTTTATATGCTCCCGTGGTTTACAAGCGTGTTTCGATGAGAATGCCTTTTCATCGAGCGAACATATTATGTACAAGAGAGCACCAAAAGTCCGCAGGAATGCTTCGTTTGCGAACAGATATTTCGGCAAAATTGGTAAAATTCATTGCAAGGAGCGAGTTAGCATTTCTTCACCATAATCGGTGCCAAAGAAGCAGGTTTTTATCGACTTTTCTCCCCCAGGTGACCACAATATCAACAACATAAGTCGGAAAATGAAGTCCGTCGGTGATCCCACTTATCTCACAGCATTTATTACCTTTCAACTGCAGGATTCGCTCTTTACTCCCCCACCTTTTTTTCCTAAGAAGCTATGTTTTCTCATATAATCTGCAGTTGCGATGATGTGCATATTGACCTGGGACAGAGGAAGGAGAAGCACATTCCAGGCGTCGACATCTCAACATCTGAAAAAAAAATCGGCTTCATCTATGGCGAAAACCCTGATCACAACAAGTCATGTGAATGACTCCGTCACTTTGTATATGGTTCTACAACGCAATCGAAACATTAAGACCTCGATGTTTTCTGAGATATCAATCAATTGTTATGCACCGGCTCTCTGTTGGCAGCTGGTTCTGACGCTACCAAATTTGTTACCGTGGCAATGAAATGATTGATACCGCTCTGATAACACCCATGTGGAATACGTTCGTTTCATTATTTTTCTTACCATACCTTAAACATATATTTGAATGTTTTATGTAATCGACTAAGGAGAATAAACAAAACGGTAAGTAATCGGGATGTGGCTGTTATAAAATGAACATCAATTACAATTGATCACAGTTGTCGCAGTCCCTCAAACTTTCTAGTCAGCACCTTTCGAAAAGCAGAATTATACCTGAGTTTCGGTCTTGTTGGAGATGGGCAGTAGTGCATATCCTGGTCAACGTCAGCAGCATTTGGTCTAACGTGAGGTCGACGGAGCAGTAGTCAACAAAGTTGACTAATGAAAGCGTTGCTGAAATCTCATTTCCGGCCTTGGCAAGGATATGTACTACTACCCCGCACTAACATAATCGAAACGGGAGTATGGTACTGCTGTTCGAAAGGTACCGAGTGAAAATTCTACGGGACTGTAACATCTGTGATTAATTATTAGTGAAGTTCAACGTGTAATTACGAAATCATTTCAAATCGTAATGTTTGCATTCTTGCAGTCTTGATAAACTGAGTATGGGGAATTCAATGTTTCAAATTAAACAAAAGGAGACCAAAACCTATTCGACCGAAATCAAAGCCAAAACGGTCATGCGCAGATGTGTTATAGTTTGCTGTTCTTGACGAAGGATAGGCATAAGTCACGCGACTGAGGTCAGCCGCTTCTCTTTGTTTGGGTGATTCGAGAGTAATTTCAACCACTTGTTACAAGTCCCTGACCAGCGATTGCCAGTGTATTATTTCATTCGCTACCGTTGTGCAGCAGAATACATTGGTCGAACTATTACAATCTGATCAAAATGGAATAATGTACCCCTTTCCAGTTGGACCAGAACCGGCGTTGCAGCATCAATCGCCAACCTACTCTATCTCATCTTGCTGAGTGCAGCAGTCAAGTAGATATGTCGAAAGCAGTTCCAGTAGTGTACAATGTACAAATCAATCAACCCAAGGCATTCAGGTAACGGATTTTGACGGCGGCCGAACTCATTGCCAGCGGATTAAGCAACCCGATGTTTTGCTTACAAAAACATCTTGTTCAGGCCAAACCAATCTCCTGGCATCAAATAGTTCCTACTGCCTAATTATACAAAATACCAGTAAAACAGCTGACCTCAATCACAGGATTTAAAACTATCCTATATCCAGAAAAGTGAGATATGATACATGGATGTATGGTTATTGTGACTCTGAGTTTGACCAATCAGACAAATTACTTTCATTTCTATATCCTACATGACTTCATCGAATCAAAGATGAAACGTTAGTAACAACATTCGCCGAACCAATTGTTCACTAACCAAATTAAAACTGGTATGTTGATTTGTGAACGCAGGTTGCAATCATTTTATGAAATCACAGCAGACTTTATATCCATTCTTATCTCCGGTACACATCAGAGCGTACTGCTCCGCCTGATAATTTAACCATATCTCTATGTAACTGTCCAAACACCAACAACTGAATTTCTAAATACAAAATGCTTAGGTATGCCAACGGATTAACGTCCAAGCAGATGAAACCAATTTCCGTGCGTTGCCGTCCTTGTCGAAATTATTATTGACAGGTCGTTGACACAGGGTTGGCAGTCGTGGGAGTGAAGTTGGATTTTCCTAGGCTTAAGATGCTTGCTCATGAATGTTGCAGAAGGTCTATTTCTTCACAGAATGGTCTTCCGACCAACATAACTAGTTCCATAAGAACAAATGAATGATTGTACACAAAAGGAGACTGCGGAACCCGGCACTTTATCTTTTGGCGTGGTTAGAAAACCGAATTGGACGTAAAGTGGAAAGTTATTTAGCAACGTGAACGTTGTATTAACCGCCCTTGTGAGTCTACGTGTGACAGTTTCAGCTAACGTATCGCCATTGAAACGGAACCCGATAGGCACAGTTTTCTTTTCCGTCAGATGAACAGGTGGTCTTTATCAGTTGTAGTTTGCTAGCTGGATTTTCATTAGTGCAAGTTTTTTTGTCTGTGTAGAAGACTGCCTAAGCTAGTATGCGTTTACATTTCACTGGCGCAACACCCTGAAGGTGAGGGTACTGGCCAGATTTTATGTGTTTACGATGGATTGGGGGTTCAGTTACTCCTTTCGTCCGTTCGTTTTCCAATGTTGTCTTTCCGTGTTGTTATAAAAATGCACTCTACTGTGGTGTGTACTTGATAAGATGCAGCGAAACTAGTTTAAAAGCCACGTCGTGCAATGTACTATTTCTGACTTCCGCATAGAATTTGTTGCTGGAACCAGACGTTTTGTATTTAGATGTCTAATCTTGAAAGAGGAAGAAGAAAAGTTGTTTGCTTTACACAAAACGGAAGTTCCGTGCTTCGAACAAAACAACATAGTCTGCAACGTGTTAGCCAACTAGAGACACCTGTGTTTATATAATTTTCGTTGAATGCAGTTGGGTGAACCATTGTTCATTTACAACGTGAACCAACCTCCAGGTTGCTCCTGTTGCATCCTGACTGAACATGACGATTAAGCGTAACTTGGGTGATGCATCAACACACTTTAGAATTGAAAATAGTGGATAAGCAGGATATTCTCTGGGTGGCGAATTTTTATTTTTGTGAATTTTGTTCCACACACAAAATAAACACGTGTTGGTCTTCTTTACAGCACGCCTCTTTTAGGTGAGGTAAAAGTCATGATTTTGTACGAAAATAATCGCTTCCGAAATGGATTACTGAGTTAACTGAATACGGTATTTAATGTCATTTTAATGACAAACCATAATTGAATAAGGGGGGTCAGAAATTAATTGAAATAGAAAACGAACACACATTGCCCGAAGTAAAAGTCACTTTTGATAGTTGGTAAACTTTGGAAATAACTTGGCGTAAACAATACATAATCAAGTTTTTACGACCCATTTCTTGTAGATTAAATCAGTCAGGTTATGAGTTATTTTGGATGAGCAGTTGTGCTGAAGTGACTTTGCCGAAGGCTAGTAATACTTAAAGATAGAGCAACCGTTATATTGCAAAAAATATACCATAAGAGCGAGAAGTCAGAAATTGCATTAATGAACACACCATTTCTCACCTCTATTGCCAACAACAATGTCAGAATAACTCGTTTAACAGATAGTTAATATTTTATATGTTCGGCTGAGTCTGGTTAGTTATTGGCGTTTTGAGAAATCGATGAGTTAGAAGTAGGTTATATTTCGTCACGCGCAGTCATCACCGATAGAAGTTTTGACAATTCAACCGACCGACATGTTCGTGCGAAAGTTTGGTTCTGCTATATAACCCGTTACATGAGTAGAAATTTAGATATGGCAAGACGGTTTCACGGTAACAGAATTTGGCGTGTAGAATATGCCCAGCTTCACTCCCTAGATTAGGTGGTTGCCGTTTGGTGAGGAAGAAGACAAAAGTTAACCAGATCATCAAAGTTGGTAAGCATCATAACAAGTATGTTGCTACTGGTAACCTCGTGTCCTCGGTACTGAAATAGTTTACGTATTTTTCATCAAATCCTCAAGTTCATTCAAGCCTAATGAGTTGAAAACAACGGGGGGCGGTTGGGCTACCTCTCAGTAGGAACACAATAACAGTTTTCACTACTGGCCTATTTTAAGTTGAACAGTTTACATGCATGTCGATATTACAATGGAGGGAAGTAAGAGTAGTATTTTGAAGTGTTCCACAGTCCCACAAGCAAGACGGGTTACCATTTTCCCAATGAATGTTTCTCATCTCCTTAAGAACAAAAGACTGTAACAAAATCACATCAAAATTCTGTACACAACCAGATCAAGGTACACTGAGACACATTTGTCAACCAGACCTACCGATACTAATTTATGCGATAGAAAATGGAATCGGTTACACAATGAAAGTTTTTAATCGAATCGTAAGAATGCCAGCTTTCAAAGGGATAAATCCGAAGAGGTCCGATTTTAGAATGTTCAGAGGTTAAAGGGAGTTTGAAACGAATTTGATGATGATTCTTATAAAGACTGGTAGGTCATTACGATTTAATTGTCTACACCATTTGTTTCAGTAAGCTGTTTAACTGATTGTGCGTAGACTGGTTTTTGATCTCAGTTCAAATCTCCAGGAGTACACCTTTAAAACTAGGCCTGCGTTAATCATTTACTTTTGGAACAGAAATACATGGTACGATCTACATCTGGGTTTTATGAATAGTATGACAACTGTTTTGGAAGTCGTCTATTTGGCTAGTTTGCTCGTCATTTGGATTCCACTTGGTTAGAAAGTCTCATGAAGTGGTCACTGAACCAACTGTAATGTTGATGCATTTAGTGACTAAAATTTAACTTCATGGAACTAAACACGACTTAAATTGAAGGCTTTGCTTTTGTGCCTACATTCATGGGCGAATTCGGAATTCGGCGTCATCCATGCAAACCCACACGCTGAGATTATCTTTGTATCGCTGAACTGCAACAGTTTCACACGTACACATGGAGGTTACGAGGAATGTTATTGAACTGAAGTTCAACTATATTGCACAAAGTGTCTTGTCAACTTAGCATTTCCTTCACATGTCACAGGTCTACTTGCTTTTATTTTTAGAAAATACCACTCGTTTTATCAAACCGATTGATGATCCGTATCGATTAGATAATTCATTTTTAAAGTTTTCACTAGTTCAGTAGGGCATCTCACAATTTCCGTACTACTTTAATATTTCTATTTTTCACTCGGGTGATAGTTTTTGTTAACCCAATCTAAGCAAACGACAGCCATCTGGTGTTATACATTGCTGTGCGAGCTACATTCATCTTGATGCATACATAGCTGGCACATTGTTGTGCACCAAAGTCAAACTTGAATGACCAGTACTCTCTTCCGTCGGACAATAAAACATTGAGGATTTGGGTGATGTAATAATGATATGGAACTACGGAAGGCGAAGAGCAATTCGGTAACTTTTTAAGCACCATGCCTGCAAACATTGTCCATATATATTCATTTAATGCTGCCATTCGTATTCTAATCATTCTTTTTGTGTCAAGAATTTAAATAATGATAGATGACTAATATTGCACATTTTTTGATTAGTTCATTTATTAATTTTTACCCCACCACATATTTACGAATGCATCTGACAGACTGATCATGTATGAACAAGAGAAAGCAAACTAAACGGTGAAAGAATACAGAAAGATGAAACATCATCCTAGAAAACTGTGTTTATTATATGTGCAGTCGTTGTTTGCATGTGCTCCCCAGGACAAATGTAAATAATCCATACCTTTTCGTATGTTTATATGATGTGCATCCATTGTTTGCATGTGCTGCCCAAGACAAATGTATATAATCCATACCTTTTCGTTTAAAAGTTTGAATGCTTGAATATGAGTTGCAACCACTGCTGCTACTTTGCACAAAAAGCATCAGCGTTATCTTCTAAAATTTATCTTACAGGAACATGTATGAGGTAGCTGTGGTTGCCGTGACCGCTTATACCATGACTGGCGTTTACGTAGCAACGCTTGGAAAGCAAATGGCTCAGAAATCCTCTTCATCGCAGCCTTCTACTATTTTCATCGCAGACGATCAGTTGGGCACAAAAAAGTCCAGTGGTTTGAATTAATTCGTTGCAGCCACATGTACATTCATTTATGGGAGATGAGAATTCCTCTTCATCGCAGCCTTCTACTATTTTCATCGCAGACGATCAGTTGGGCACAAAAAAGTCCAGTGATTTGAATTAATTCGTTGCAGCCACATGTACATTCACTTATGGGAGATGAGAATCAAAATATCCCACTTTTCCTCGAAATAATAATACGTTGGTAAGCAGGACTTCAATCATGTGTCCCTCACAAAACACGAATAAGTTGACGTCGCCATTTCAAAGAGTGAGGTACTGGATACCGCAAGCAAAGTTTAAGTTGAGAGTTGTTTAATCTAGCCACACGAATTTAAGTTAACGAGTGACCTCGAAATTTAATGACGTTGTTACGGACTATCCTACGGCTAAAGAGCTATCGTAAATCGTTTATTACCAAACTGCAACGCCCATGTGTTATCAAAGGTCGACCCGACAAAGTATCGCGAAGCCGGCACTTCCTAGCGTTCCTCGTAATAGCTCATGATGTAGGCCAACTAGATCAGCGTCATTTGGTTGGTTTCATTAAGAGAAAATATAATACGGTTTCACCAGTTGTCCAGTTCATAACATCTTTGATTCTAACGCTCTGTGTGAAACAAGCTATACCTGAGTCTGCCAATTTGAGTATAACCTAGGAGTGTCGATGTGGACGCGAAGCATTCTACAAACCTGAGCCCCAGTTGCTACCCCGGGTCACGGGGTCTATCCCAAGTGAGTCGAATGGCAGACCATCAATATGTCACATGCAGGCACAGAAACTAAGAACCTGTTTTGCCCATTACGCTTCATGCTATAGGGACGCACTACCAACGTGATCCGCCAATGGTCTTCCTAGTGCTGAGATAAACATCGTACAACTGATCAGTCCGCTTTGATGAAGATACTGCTCTCTGCAAATATGAACCCAAGCTATCCGTTCAGAAAAAGACTGTGTGAAAATATCGCAAACGTGGTAATTAAAACGTTTATTAACTCTGATATTTTGCTTTCTCTGATGCTTCAGTTAGTTTGCCATTTCAATAAATACTCCTTCCTTATCATGCCATCGTAAAGACGCATCGAAAGCAGTTCGGACATGAAACGAGCAATATCAACATACTACATATATTGTAATCACTGCTCCACAGTATAAAAATGCTGTCTTTATGCGGCAATTTTTCGTTTTTTCGTTCTAATAAACTACAACGTTGATGTAGTAGTAACTAACTTAGACCGCTGATGCATCCAACTGCAACTACTGTTGGTTGTCGCGTGTACCTCACTGTAAAACCAAATATGTGTATGATCGTTAACATACCATATGTAAGCCAAATAAACATGTGATGAAAGAAGAAAATGTCAGGAGCAAATTTCAACGCTGAAGGTTTTCAACAACCTCTGGTGACCTCATTTGGAAGTGTTGCAATGGAAGTCACATTACGAAATAAACAGGAGTCACGCAGGGGTTACTATATTTAGGTCCATCTGCGTGGCTTGTGAACGGATTGGCCGAATCCGTTGTCCATTAGGTGGGGAGGTGAGACTGATGCAGATAAGGCGTGTCTGTGTCTGATGTTATTTATCAATCCATGCAACACTGTATACAGGGATTTGCCATCATTTTGGCTGACGCATGTGTGTTGGGTGTGGAGGGTGAGAACCTCTGTACAGTACCGTTTCGCAAAGGAAGACAGATCTTATGAATTATTCGAGCTTGATCAAAACGTATGTTGTAATTCTCTGTCGGCACACACGGCTTGATCGCCTAATCTTTTTTTGACCGTTGCAGTTGGTGTGCCTCTTTTTGTGAAAACCGTGTGTGTTCTTTGTATTCAGTAACAAGTAGTTTCAACTATGTTCGTTCATCATATGTATACGGCATTGCAGTCACCAAATTTTAACTCGTAAAGCCGTATGTTCGACTGTTCACAGAAGATGGATCATTGGAGTGCATCATCAACAGTTCTCAAGTATCATTCAACCGAAATACGGTCCGGATGGCGTACTCAGAGGAGAAGGATCGAAGTATATTCGGATGTTCGTTCAAAATGTGGTATTTGTACGGTTCACGTGAAAGACCTGAATTCTTTGGCTTCTTCCTTCGCCAATTTGCGTTCGACTGTGTCTGGAGTCTGGATGTTGTTTAATTCTCCAACAGTGCATAAAAACGGAATACTCATAGAAGCTATTGCTGGCTACCCACACATATTAGCTTTTTTATTGTGCCAGCTAACTTATGGTCAAGAACATCGCTTGCACTCGACACTTTTTGCAAGTGAAGAATGGTTGTACAAACAAACCGATGGTGCGGCCACTGGTTGCCCAATTCCACCTGTGCTTGCCAATGTATCAATGTATAGTCAATGTGTTCATCTTTTTCTTATGAGTTCGAATTCACAATCGGGAAAAGTACTGCTCACAGCCAACTTCTACTGTTTCTGAACACAAAATGCAATGCAGCCTCAGCATCCAAACGAACGTTTTGATTACGCTCGAATGATTCATAAGATCTGTCTTCCTTTGCGAAACGGTACTGTACAGAGGTTCTCACCCTCCACACCCAACACACATGCGTCAGCCAAAATGATGGCAAATCCCTGTATACAGTGTTGCATGGATTGATAAATAACATCAGACACAGACACGCCTTATCTGCATCAGTCTCACCTCCCCACCTAATGGACAACGGATTCGGCCAATCCGTTCACAAGCCACGCAGATGGACCTAAATATAGTAACCCCTGCGTGACTCCTGTTTATTTCGTAATGTGACTTCCATTGCAACACTTCCAAATGAGGTCACCAGAGGTTGTTGAAAACTTTCAGCATTACATTGTGCGTGTATTGTTGTGTTCTTCATAATCCATCTGTAACAGACATGAGAATGATTAACATTCAGGAGGTTGTAGACTGCAAATGAAGTTTTACTACAGTGATTAGTATGACTGTTGAATCACCGTTGATTCGGAGTTTTCATCTATGCCATCATCGAACAGTATATTTGTGAGCAGAAATCATGACAATGTCGGTTAAATCTCGTTGAACATGATCTTAAGGTGCTCACGCTAGAATGCGGTATGTAAAGTATGTCAATATGTACGTATCTTCTCCCAATTTTAGTTCACATTCACTTTGTGTGAAACCACCAACTAAGTACCTGAATCTTCTCGGAACAAATCGTCACTTCTGATATACCACCTAAATCTTACATGCATTTACAATA
The DNA here is from genome assembly GCA_014338405.1 of Paragonimus skrjabini miyazakii. Taxonomy (NCBI): domain Eukaryota; kingdom Metazoa; phylum Platyhelminthes; class Trematoda; order Plagiorchiida; family Troglotrematidae; genus Paragonimus; species Paragonimus skrjabini miyazakii. The sequence continues at coordinate 19,072 of JTDE01001603.1, read as the reverse complement.
TTGCTTTTTTATTTTCCGTCACCGCATTAGTTCATGTTTCATCATTTATTGTGAAAACGACGTTGTGTGATTGCGAGTGATTGCCTTTAGAACGGCCCAGTAGTAACCGGGATATTCTCAGTGTGTCTGTGCTTCGGAATTCAAACTAACTGAAAATATATCAGTGGAGCTTTACTAAATTTTCCAAATATATGTTGACTGTTCTGGCTGCTGTTCTTGCTAACCTTCATCCGTAATATAACGCTTCGTGTCTTCGTGAACGATTCACATTCATCGAGGTCAAATATGTACTAAGAAACTTACATGTCCTATTCGTAAAAGTGCGTTATTATTGACTTGTATTTAATTTTTATTTTAAACGGCCTTCAATGAATTTGGACTTGCAAATTTTCCGCAATAAATTGTATTTTGATAAATGTGAAGAACACTATAAATTTGAAATACCGATACGTGTTGTCAAAAAAGGTAAGGATGTACCCCAACACAAAGTAAAAAAAAAACATTATTAAAAGCAGGTCAACATCCATATAATCACAACCCACTAGATATATCACAAGTATTGTTTTACATAACAATTCATCATCTAAATAGAAAATTTATTCCACTGAGTTGGTTAGAGTGATCAAACTGGTTAAACGCTTGGATGTGTTTAGTAAATGCATGCCTTCAAGATCACTAAAATTGTCAAATCAAAATAAAGTCTGCTGATATGGAGAAGTATATTGGAACACTGAAAGAAGGTTGCCGGCAAATCAATCGGTTTGTTTCATCACGTAGCTGTCACTTTTGGTTCAATTTTTTAGGTAAAATTAACACATGTTCCATGACTCACTATGTCGTCACTGGAATATCTAATATAAAAACAACGCAGACAGTGAGCTAACATTGCATTAAAAAGTTGATTCGCATAAAGCCGTTTGTCCAGACATGAGGTTAAACTGAATGTCTTGCCCTACGCTGTTACATGTTGTAGAGCCATCTCACTGACATGGGTGTCCCCCCACAAAATACGAGTTAAAAGTTTAGATAGTTTGCTTCTGACGATTACATACTAATCGAAATGACACGACCAAAATCCGATGATGTGTAAATTATTAAGCACAACAATAATATGCCCGGGCATCTGGCTCACCCTTTTGTACCATTTGGACACCTTGCTACCTTTTAGATGATTCTCAGGAGTTGTTGCACTCAACAGCCCTGGTAACTGAGATGCAGTTTAATTCTAGTGGTCAGACCAAATGAGAGGAGGTATCTTGTAGTTCAGTAGTTTATTGTTTACAAAGTACACTGTAGATTGTTAACCCACAGCACAATGTTAACTGTGCGTTCTACTCAATTTCCGTCCATGTGAAATAAAAGCAAGGGTTGAAAATATGAGAAATTTCAAGTGAGAGGAACATACATACTATTTTTTGATTAAGGAACCTATTGACATGACCTGATTCACATCATACCATTGGAATGATTCACTAGTGCCCGCCAACTAGAAGGGATGAGTTAGTGACTTAGCCGAAGGACAGTAAAATAAGTCTTATCATACATTTGCAGACAGTATTTTGCGTTGGATTGGTTTTCTGATTCAGAAAAAACTATACGGTTTCCTTAGTCGATTTTCATTCGTTTGTTGCTCTAGTTTCCTTTTTGGTTAGATAAATGTGTGGACAGTATACATGAGTTTGGTTTCAAATACTCAATGAGCTACAACAGTTTACCGAATTTGACACTGAATCGTCTGTTTTAGTGTCACTCTAGTTGAGTCTTTTGAGAACAATGGGTAATATTCCAATTTGTCACTAAGTGGCTAGCCGATATAATCTGTGGAGTAGAGAATACATGATATAATCTGTATTCCTTGAAAACTTATTTTTACAAAAGAACCACTAAAACAACTGGTATATTATATTTGCATCCGTTGGTGAGTAACCACAAACGTATAATTTCATAGAGGACTATGGAATCGTAATGCATGTTTTCTTCAAAACGAACGCAAAACCATATAGAGAACATTATTTGGCACTCTCCATTAAAAATTCTAACAGCTTTCTCACCTGCAAAGAGCAGGTGAAAGAAGATAGAAGGTTATTACGAACCATTAAACGGAATAACTGAAAATGGTTCGGTTTTGACCATAAACGCTTTGTTTAGATCTCATTCCAGTATGCACTTTGAACAACTTCATTTTGGAAGCTTGAAGGTTTTTCACGTAGGCAAACATGTTCTGTAACATGCCCTGGACTGTAATTAAGAACCGATCGTTATCTGTCCTATTTTTAAAAAACCGGATAACTCGCACCCGAATTTTGGTTATGTACATATTGACAAATCATAAAAATTCAAACATATGTCAAAAGTTCTATACAATTTTGGCCATGTACCATCACCACTATCGCTTGTTGGCAGACGTCTAAATTGCAGATAAATCGTTATCGTCTACGGAAGTTATTCGGAAAACTCAACAGTTGATGAAGTACTTGAGTCTATGCGGACGCTTATGATGAATCCAAAAGTCTAACCCAGAGACAGAATCGATGAGAAGGTTTGCAAAATACTTGCCAATATAATTGGAGTGTGCTGTTGTTTTACGGAATAGAGTAGAGGCTTCCGGAAATTCCTGTAGTTAGTACGTATGATGTTAATAATTGCACAGTAGTGTGATTGTGATCTAACAGCAGCAGGTAGAGTATACTTTCCATTAACCAGATATATGAAATACATGTACCAGCTGCTTTCTTAAAGTGCAATCTATGAGCATCCTGTTTACAAGTTTGGTATACTAAAATTTCACCAAATGAGAATCGGTAAAATATTGTGTGTTACTGTCAGATCCAGTAGATAACTCCATAATCGAAACTTTCAGCTTAATCGTAAATTCTGGATTAAATCATATGGATATGCAATGTATACGTAACTGATACACAGTTAATCACTTTTACCTTGATCTGTTGAGCAAGAATCTCACTTGATCCCATACTTTCATACTCATAAAAAACTCCACCAAACTCGTGCTCAATGTCGACTGAAAGAATTGGGCTGAATGAAGCTTCTGCACAATCATATCTACCTACATCTTACAAACACTAAAAGACAGGAAAAAAGAAGTTAGAATTTTGCAGCTGTATATCGTACGAGTGTTTGCTTATCGAGGTACGACAAATCGGCAACCCAACACAGTCGTTCGTGATGTAGCCTCATTGCTTTTGCCTTGAAAGTAAGATTTTAGTATAAGAAGTGATTATGGACGTTTCACAAAACAAACCGCTTGTTAAAAATAAACAAGAGTTGAATATAAACGTTTTTGGTTTTGGACTGTGATATCGTAAATTTATTTTGAGAAAGTCAGGTGATAATCTTTAGAGATCGAAACAACTGAAAAAAATGGATGGGATTATTCACCACCCTGTTCGGTCAATAGATTACAAATTTGTTCCAAGGAGTATCCTTACCGTCCTAGATCGTGGTGTGCTTCAGTTTTGACGGATGAATCAATGCCCTGATCATCGTTGTGTTTTGTTGTTGTCTTCTAAATAACTGTGGAACCAAACGCTTCTTCTTTGGCTGTCCCATGACAACAAAGATGAGTTTTGCGGTAAACTGTCTTGCTTATAAAAATAAGTTGCAGAATAGCAAGTTACCTGTTCGATCGGATCCTGGTAAGCAATCGCCTGTGCGGTTTAAAACTCAGCATATTGATTAACGTCGATGGGTGTAATCCAGAAAAACATTTATATCAGTGTATGTCTTACCGGACGGTAGTCTGGAATCTAAGGCTGAACTCACACAGCAGACCAGACACACAAAGACATAGTCTCAGCAACAAGTGAACGTAGTAGTCGGCTTCATTGTCATGCTTCAAAACAAAGACTGGATGATACATTTGATGCAAATATCAATGCTGACAGACTGCGGTCAATGTTTACAACATTGCACAAAGTCTGTAGCTGTAGACTATCGCATCTCGCTGCCATAGAAGAAACTCGGTTAAATAGAGTATGTCCGGTAGATCACATTGTGGTTTGCTAAAGATTATGCCACTTTGTTTGAAACTATTCTACGAGTTTGAGAAGTAAGGTGGGCTAATTCCCTGTGTGTTTTCCTGCTCGTCCTGTTAAAGCACATTCCTGTGAATTACAGACGATTAGCCACAGTTTAAAGTGACATAACAGGAAACGTCTATTGGGCAAAGGAAAGAGAAATTCACCAAAACAAACCAGCTGAGAGAAGATAGCGTGCTTTTTGCAAAAGTCGTAACAGCCTAGAAAGATACTTGTGATCAGTTGTTTCAAGTTCGACATTAAGATAATGCGCAAAAGGAAGTCTAATGTCGTTTAACTAACAGCGGTGCAAGCCGGCTTTTCAAATGTTCAAGAAATATCATGATTGTAAAGTGGAGCTTACTTACGATATTAAGTTAACTTATAAGATTTCGCGGATGACGTTGTAGTTGATAGTTCTTGCGTCAAATGTACAGCTGATACACCGTCACAATGGTAATACATGGTTTAATATATGATATGAACAGACCACCATCAAAGTACAAAGTACTACATCAAGACATATGCATTTTCGCTTATTTCCATTGTTTTTAGTAATCAGTCTGAGAACGTGAAACGTCTGTAATAATCCTGGATGCAATAACCTTCTTTGCTTGTAATGTACTGAGAGGTGTCATTCAGAACATCTAAAAGATCTTAGTGCATTTGCCAAATATAAAAAATTACACCTCACCAACGATGACGGATTATTAGGATGACCAAAACGATACTGTGAAGGCAGCATGGTTGTGGGTGGTGTGTATACATTTCATGGAAAGGTTTGACAGAGTGACGTTTAGTTAGTATTCTAAATATCGGAATTATCGATGACATTATCTCAAAGAAACTGTCACCTTCTACACGGTTGCTGCATACATTAATCACTAAATGGACATTTCACGCATGAATTATGTCCGCCTTATCATACACAACCTCTATGCGCGTTAGTCCTTGGGACCCAGTCTTATAAATGTTTTCCATTTGTACAACAATACTTGATGAGATCAGTCACTATTTCACGAATTATTTGTACAATTTATTTTGGATTCATTATAGCCTGTTGGTCGATGCAACAACCAAAACGCTTGTTGCGTGCAGTTTACAAATGTTGTCCAAAGAACGCACTGCAGACGTTGTAAATTGTAACAAACCTAAGACCTTCTGATAATTTACTCTATGCCTGCTTTCACTAATCTACCGGATCCACTGGACCTGATGTGCACTATAAAATAACTTGCAATTGAAGTATCATCCGTTAACTTTAGATTTTATCGTTCATTTGGTAGGAACTGTAATCAAACGTTCACCGAGTACGCCTACCTGATAATCAGCGTCCGCAAAACCGGTCTTGTTCTACCGGCCGATTTTGAACAACAAACAAACATTACCCATGTTGCCATTACCACACACTACTAGTAATCAAGTGAATTGCAAAAACAAATTAACAATCAAATCAGTCCTGGCCGTGGAAAAGATATCCTCCACCGACCAGGTTTAACAAGAATGACACGGAAGTATGATGCATTTTCTGAGAGAGGCTGACTGATAAGTCTATCCGAATGCAAAAGCAAACATGAGTGAAGTTCAGTTTGGAATTAATCAAGTACCTGACTGCTCGTCAGTAAAGAAAGCATGCAATCGGGTTTTCTGACAAAACTGGCCCCAGCAATTTGTTAGAGTTCGAAGCAGGATTTTATTTATAATCATCGAGTATCACAAGGTTGAGGCTCTGACCTGTTTTGAACTTTGCTAATGTGACGTAATTCAATGTGCACCAACGGAGTGCAGCCCAAATGTACACGAAAACCTAGTCACAAGCGATATTTATAGAACTATTGATACAACAGAGAAGGGCTCTCAATTGAAACGTTAAGAGTCGTCGTTTCGCCCGTGTGATCAAACCAACTCAACTTGGTGAGTCCAACGAAGGACAAAACCGGACCTAGAATATTGATTTGAATAACAATACTAATAATTAATATAAATATCATTTTGAGCCTTTACAGTCGTAGCTGATGCAAGGTAGTAGCCCAAGGTGCCTTCGTCCGGTTACATCAAAACGTTGCAGAACAAGTTACAACTCAGTTAACTATAGATACTTTCTTCCAATCGATGCTCATAATACCTGATGGTTGACCAAATAATGAGCTATTCCTGATCAAGCAAAGTGCTTCCGTTTCAAACTCACGGGGGTAAAACTCGAGTTTAGTGTTTCCTTTTAAAAAATACCGGTCAGAAATTCTATCTGAACGCGAAAGTTGCAACCGTTTGCAAAAGAAGTTTCATTTGAAGTTAACCGAATTTCTCACCAATCATCAGTATTTTTTGATTTCATCAAAAAATGAGAATCTTCACAATAGGTCCAAATTTCGGCATTCTTCTTTCTACACAAACTTGTCAATAGACATGTTAGGGTGGATGAAATTATTATTCATCAAATTAATTCTGATTCCCTCAAGTAGTGTGCTGTTATTCCCTACATCTTTTGCAATAGCCAGAGACTTCATTACCTAAGTGAGTTTACCATAAGTTACCGGGTCCAAAATTTTCCTAATGACAACGGTCAGGAGGGAATTTCCTTCATAGCGTACTCCAGTAATCCACTTATTTTCTTTTTGCAGTGATAGTTGCTACATTAAACAACAGTGATGCTTCTCTTGGTGACATATTTTCTATAACTTACTTAACACTAATATAACTACAACGAGTAAGAGTACCACAACAGTGTTATTGGCACGAGCTGGTCATCCAATTAAGAAAATAGTATATATGGGCCTTGGAAACGCTAGTTATCAAGATTTTTTTAAATTGGGAACAAGGCTGTATCGCTGTAGATGCAATTGGCTTCCAACTATTAGCAAAAAACGTTATCCTTGTTGTATTGAGTGATAAATCGGTCACTGTACCGAATAGCCAACGATAGCAGCAACTAGCAATATTAACAAACTGTTGGTTCTCATGTCAATCTGTAGGTCAGTCATAATGTTACTAATACGATCTACACAGTACTATAGTTAGAAGGTTTGGTATGCTTCCGAACACTTCAACCAGCACAATCGATCCATACACTGCTTACATGAAACGATATAAAATGTTCACAATTTCAAGAGTTGTACCATCATTGTGCAAATGTTTACAGAAACAGTATAAATGTAGAGTGATAAAGCTTATACTATTATGGCAGACTGTTCTATTTCCGTGTTATGGTGTTTGTGGAAGAGATGTCGTTTTATTTTCGGCTAAAACTATGTGCGGGTAGTTCGAAATAATTTACGAACGAAAGACTATTTCAGAACTCTTGTACAAGGCATCTGCAGGGAAAAATCTGAGAAGTAGTTGTGCATTTTCAAAAATCCACAGCCAGTGAGTATAGTATAAATGACGTCAACAAAATGAGCGGTAGAGAGCAACGAGAGAACTGGAGCATTGAAACCAAACATTTTTTATATACAAAGCTCCTTAAGTGATTGCTTCTACGGAAACAAAGCTGCGTCTGTATGTGCAAATCTCATATATTTCGGTCACCTACAGATAATTCGTGCGATTATTTAGAATACTGAATGGTATAAGTACACTGTTACTGAGGTTATAACTAATACCAAATGAGTTACATATTAGTTACTCAAAAAGCCCTTGTAGAATCACACGAGAGTTACGATATTGATCTGTGACTGGCAAAAAACAATCTAATTTCTTTTTTATGGTTCTCATCAATTATTTTTTCAAAACATTCAAATACTCCACGAAAGTAAGCTGTGTTTATTTACATCCGAGTCTAACTAACAATTTGGGATTTTCACTTACAGCTTTGACAATGGATGAACCAATTAACCAAAATTGATTTTCTCATTTAGGAGGAGCAGGGAAGAGAGAAGACGTTTTTTCTAAACGAATTAAGCATTCTTACAATTGCATACTGTTTTCGATTTGTGCTTTCTGCGGCCACTCAAGTAATACAAACAATCAGAAATCGAAACATCAAACAAGATTCGGTTCAAACGTCAGTTGGTTTTCTCTTTCACCCTCCTGATTGTTTAATACACACACGCGAAAACAACGTTACTAGGTAATTACTCTAACCAAAAATTGCAATTGCGACTCTAATGTAACAGAGTATAAAAACGGTAGTTCATTGAGTATTTTTCATTAGGTGGTCAAAGGAAAACATACACGTTTCTTCCTGCTTGACTGATTTCCATAATTTGTATGAGAGACTAAAATGTAAATTATTACGATGAATAACATTTGACTTGAATTTTGAAGGTAACATACCTGTGTAATGTTGTTGAATAATTTCACGGTATATTTACTATATCTACGTAGATGCATCATACAGGGCTGGATGTAGTGCAGAAAGACTTGATTGAAAACCAGAATAAATGAAAAATGAGTAAAAAACAATATTATTATGCACCAAATGCCTGTTTAATAATTATTTCAGGTTATTGATAGGGAGACGGTCAGCCGTATAAGTGATGGATATTCTGATTTTACATGGAAGGGAATAACTATTCAGCGGGACCAAGTTGTCCATTCGTTTGTTCACGTCCGGCTGCATTGCCGCTGTCCGTCAACCATGCTGTCTGTCCAGCCTATCGTGTATTTTTCAAGTGAGGTCCAACTAATCAGGCGATGCACATGTGGTCAGCATGTGTCCGAATCATAAGCCTTTTGACGGAGTGTCGTGCTAGATACGGTTTTGTGCAGACTAGAGTCGAGGTTTTTCCATCACTTGATTAATGTAACGCTTACCTACCATTTCGATTAAAGGATAACTCTGTCGTAATTTCGTCCCACCGCTTAATTTTAACTGTCTATTTCTGGAGAAGAAACTAAACAGGTCGTAGTCGGTATCGCACTTCGGATTACATTCCTTAGGGACCGAAGCAACTCACTTACTAACAGCCAAACCATCTAAGTCGGATGTCATTTTACATTTGTTCGTAAAATGCATCAGTAAGTTTGCTTTGTCTTTTCGTCCGGTGTGGGACTGTTTTGTAGGTTTCTTCGAAGCAGGTCAAGCAGCATACTGTTGAAATTACTGATTCCGTCAAAGTTTGTCTGAACCCACTACAAACCTGTTCATTGAAGTATTTCGGAAAATCGGTTTACCTGTTATTTTTCTCTCGTTTTCTTTGCACAAACTATGATTTATAATATGCTATGGAGAGTCATTCAGGTGTGTCGTTATCAGAGTATCTCGAACGATTCACTAATCGGCCTCCTGTCTTCCTTGTAACAAACCAAACCCTTTTTTTGTTACAAAACTCCTTATAATGAAAATGAAAATAAGTTTTCTATTCACGTCGTTTTTACTGAAGTTAGCAAAATGTGGCATTTAAAGATAAACTCGTTTCAGCAAGCTAAGAGTTGAACCACTTCAGGTAACTGACCACCCAAAAAAATTTACATTTAGATAACAAAAGCTTGTTAGTAGAAAACGTGGTCTAATTCTCAAGTTTGACTAACGCAAATTCTGAAATAACGCTTTGAAGACAGGGTCAAAACAGGCAGAGATTTATGTCCGAATTTAGTGATACTTATAGTCCAGAACATCAAGGAAAGGTTGGAGAGCGTTTATTTGAGTTGTTCTGAAATAACGTGCTTGTAGTTGAACCCCAATCCGAATAATTTTAATTATTTATATAAGAATTGTGCCAAAATAATATAAATGGCTCAGGTTTTATGTAAACGACATCCGTTCTAAAAACCACACACAAATTTTGTTTTCTGAGTCTATTTCTACTTCGTCCGCATTTTGAACATTTTTCAGTATGCTGTGTAAACATTGTACGGTCACGCTATAATTGTAGCAGATGACGCTCCTCCAATGAGCTCGCTGTTCACCAAAAAGTAACCTATTTAATTGGTTCTATTTCTGGCCAATAAGCATCTTTTCTCAACGCATCGTGTTACAGATAAACAGAGCGAACAATCTGTCGTACGCAAACTACAAATGAACATAGTTTGCGTTTGTACAGTTGTAGTATAGATAGCTGTATGCATCGAATGCGTTGACTCATCAGTCTTAACTACGCGTTTGTTTCGATACTTGTTCCATATCAGAAGAAACTTGAGGACATATACAAAAGCCAGCCAATCAGGTAGGTAACCAAATATGATTTTGCGTACCGTATGTATTTTTGTCTGGCACAGTAGAGTCTACTGTATGGCGTCAATGAAAATCACTATTCGTAAGCACTGGAAACAAATTCAAATGACATAGGCTACTTTATTACCATTAGGAGATACTTTTTAGATAATTATAAATATAGTTTGACAGCAGATATAAAACATACTGTTGCAATTAAGTAGCAACAAATATCATTTCTATACAGACTGTTTTAAGTTAAATGCTCGAATACCTACTTATAAAAAGCCATAAATGATTGCTTTTTGATATTCTAACTATCGCACTATCACGTTACTTTCTACATCCTAACCCAAATTATTAGCTATAAGGCTGCATTGAGGCCACGGAATAAGTTGGGTCACTTCATGACAAATGAAGCATACAGTGTTTCTGAGTGTCTACTCCGAAGCAGTTTATTGGAATATTTTCAGATAACATAACTATCGGTTTAACTTAAACGTTACACTGGAGCTGACATTCAGGCAACTACGACGAACTATTAAATAAGTTGATTCACGAAATATTTCTAATGGAATATATCTGTTATACCGTTCACGTATGTTCGTAGTGTGTCCCAGACTGAGATTTAATTCATGAAAACTACATAACAGTTGTGTTTTTCTATCCCATTATCTCTCATAAGCTTTCAAAATAAATTATTTGTACACCATTTGCACAGTAACCGCCCTTTAAATTCTCTAACTTTAGCGCAAAGCCACAAGTTTCTGAGCACCTGTATATCATTTGTATTGAATCAGATGCTAGTTTATTTAATCGCATGCACAAAACACAAATTGAAATGATTGAAGTACCCATTGCCGAGCCTAGTTGATTTTGATAATTAAGTGTTGAGCTGCTTCTATTTCACACTTGGAACTATTGTCGAACTTTTCACTAATTTACCTCAAATACTGTTTCATTTTCATACATTTTTGCAGATTTCATTTTTGACATTTTCATACTTTAGCCAATCTGGTTATTGACAAACAAACAATCGAATGAGCTTTGATTAAGAAAACTAGCGTATTGATATATTGCATGTTTTTTCTATGATATACATCCGATGTAGATGGCTGCATAATTCGTTATATGAGTGAACGGATGAGACACACAGATTCAACCGCTAATTGATCCAAATTAAATGTTTATGTTTACTGTAAATTCCTTAGCTAAAATTGCAAATCAACAGAATCACCCACAAATGATTATTGTGATAACAATCAATGTCGAAACGCCTACCGACCTACAGTTCTATGAAAAAGAATTTCACATTTCCACTTAACGGCGTTTCAGATGTCAATAGAAACTACACCAAATATTTAATTACTGCAACCATTTTGTAAGGAACCAAATGAATGGAACGCATACGCATTAATGAGACCAAAATATATGTTTACAAAAGGATCGTAATAGACTAATAACTACTAGAAGCAATAAAAGAGATATTTCATGAAAAACGTTCAAGTGAACAAAAATCAGCAGGAAATGTTCAAATCACACGTTCCCATTTTTATGTTCATGAAGTTTGACATTATTAGACAGTGAGAAACTCATTTATGTTGTACTAGTTGCAAAACCGGTTCGTTTAGTATCATCATTCAACAAAGATTCTAAATTGTCAAGGCCGCTGTCCATCTTTGTTTTAATAATATAGTGAAGAGGAAATATACTTTAGTTGTTCACCCGAAGAGCAAAAAATATTTCGGATGAAATGTAGAACATTTATTACGGGACAGCAGTTTCATACATTTTGTAAATTTGTTTGACGAAAACGTCATTTTTGTCAAACTGATTTCACCATATACACATAGGTAAGTACATATTACATAAGCTGGATGTAATTTATATTTTCGTTAGTTTATAAAGATGAACGTTTCTGAAGTGATAATTCTTATAAACTGTTTTAGTGACCTAATAGAAATCCATCATTAACCCATCGTCGTCAGATTCCGTTTCATTAATATAGCTGAAAAGACAGTAGTTAGCTTGTCATTACCAGAGATCTCGGAGTATTAATCATCCCGGTTGTCAGCCTGACTTTTGGATATGCTTGTTAGCTGACATGCACCCCAATGTCTGTAGCCTAGTTATTACGCACTTAAAGTTAATCATTTCTCTGTTCTCGTTTATTGAACGCTTAAGCAGATGACAACGTTTGTAAGAACGTGATAGTCTGAGTTCATGGACATTTAGTAGGACTCTTTCAAAAATATATTAATCGAAGGCAACCTGACGCACAGGACCTATACCAGATATGTGTGCTCAGATAATCAATAGACTATTGAATTATACTTCTGTGTGCAGCCCGTGGACTTATAATCCAAAAATAAGGGCATGCCAACTCTTTCCTCGCGAATGTATTGATCGGTGGTGATATTAATTAATTGAAAAGCACAGTTGTAATGATGTTAAATATGATTTGTATGAAGTATGCAATGCAACTGAACGGTCTTCAGAAATTGATCAAAAAACTACCATATGTGCAGCAGTAGATGAAAGGCTTATACATAACTTTACTTGAACGGAGATATCAGAAACGGTTTTCTGCACAATGAATCTTTTGAACACATTTTGTCGTATCTCATCAGGTACATACTGCAGTTTATGGGTTCATAAAGAAAACTTCAATGGACATTATGAAACCAAACAATAAAGTCAACAAACACACACATAAATGCGCTTCAGTTTCCAGGGCAATCTGGTGCTGAAGAACAAGTCTTTCTGTACGCAAAGGGATGGCGTCCATTTGGTAACTGCCACCGTCTTCATAAGTCGGAAGGGCCTTGGATGTTTGTTGCGTAACATAAAGGGAGGCACTTCTCCAGATTCATTAGGGGTCAACATATCAACAATTGCCGATCGACTGATGACGACGGGTTCTTGTTAATTGTTACATTCTGACTTAAATCCGACATTGTGGTATTCATGACCATTTTGCGAAGACAATCTGGAACGTGCTGCTTGAGCCTACTGCGTAACTGTCGTAGGGGGTCCGGCATTTGGCCCGCTACTAGTCGATATTTTCGTTGTCCATCTGCAGCAGAGTACAGATGCTGTCACCAGTCAAGCAAACTTATACTAGTGTTATGTTGACGACATCCCGATAGTTACCAAAGCCCAGGAGATGACAACAAGTACACTCGAATCAGCAAACAAGCTAAATTCCAAAAGTAGTTTCAAGATGGAGAAAGAACAGAATAAAATCCTGGTGCTTTCGGGTATTCTCATGAAGCGCCGGAACAATGGCTCCTTACTCAGGGCCGTCTACTAGAAACACACTTTGATTGGGTAGTACCTGAACTTTCACAGTTTTGCGCCGATCCAGTACAATCGTCATCTAGCGAGGACTTTTCCTATCGTGGAAGAAGAATAAGTTCGGGAGAAACACTGGTTAATAAGATGCTAGTGTTGGGATCCCCGCTCAAAATATGGCTACCATCGGCATTTGTAAAGGAACTCAACAAAAAAGCCGGCACTCGCGGTGGCTTCAACAAATACCAAACTGAAAATCTACTTCGGTTTGCCTCCTAAAAATGACTACATTACATTCCGGCGGCTAAGGTGCACAGGTTCAACGCAGTGCAACCGGCCATGCTCTTCACTATAACAGAAAATACAACTATCGCTTAGGGCCGAATTTTACATCACATGAATTTTAGTGTAAGTGCCGGGCGACCCACAATCGGCTCAAGGAGCACATTCCGGATTGTATGTTTTTTGACGTTGTTGTTTGGTTTCACAGTGTCCACTGAAGCTTGCTGTATGAACCCGTAAACTGCAGTATGTACCTGATGAGATGCGGTAAAATATACCGAAGGACTAAGTGGAAATTCTGCGGTGTTTTGACGACTGCAATCAGTTTTATGTGATGGTTAATTTAGAGAAACAAATATCTGCTGCTATTCACAAATAATCAAAGTGTCACCCAACAAATCATTGGTGTCTATGATTTTGATTCGAGAGTAAGTCTTAATCGTACAGTCTTCCGCTGGATCTAGCATGACATTCACTATCACATTTACAGGTGGTCGGACATCACTAATAAACTAATGTAGTCGAGCTTTCGCATATGATAATTTAGTGATGCCCAACATGGTATTAGGCGTGTATTGGTTAACATGAGTGTCTCACGAAAGCATGGTCGGCGATCTAGTTTTGACCGTGGCACATATATTCTACTCTTAATCGTTTGGCTCAATGAACTGCAAATAGCTGTAAATATGCAGTTTTATATAGGGTTCACGTGTTACGAAGTGAAAGCAACAATTTCGTTTAGTGGGAAAAATTCTACCGTTGAGCACAACTGATTTACTTATGTGAAGCTTTCATGTCATACAGCGATTTGTTTCATTTTTTAACTGCAAAGGTTCGACGTCTGCCTCAAGCGGACAATCTTTACCTAGCGATTAATAGTTGGATGATTCGCTCTTAGGTAGTTTCATTGTTTCTCACCCACTGGGCTGTCGATCATCGTCAGCCGGTTCAGCATTCGTGCTGTGCTTGAATGCCCTTAATGCGGTAATGGCTTATTTGATAAGGAAAAACTTCTGGTATGTCACGTTACATGAAGCATTTAGTTGAAGACGTTTAGTTCTTTAGTCTAACAATACTAACGAGGTGGTTGATTTGCAGGGAGTTTAAAATGTGTGTCATGTGTTTGGCATTTGTAAGAAACCGCCACAATCACAGAGGTTCCGCTGGCATAAAATCCCTGTCCAAATAACATCAGGTGTACCAAACAGACCAAAACGTGTTTTTATTGACATACATCTGAACTGTATTTTGTATCTATAGCGGACTCAAAATATATTCTAGATTTAGTGTTAGAAAAATGTTTCCCGCCGGAAAAATGCTTCTTATTTATTTTGGTGATATATCTGATACAAGTGAGAATAGATCGATTGATGATTACACATATAGTCACCCGGACCAAGAACATCAGCAGATTTCTCAGTAATTTGACATAAAGCATACAAGTAGGTGTGCCTGGTGCATACTTGTATTACATTACACTTGATAAAACGAAAGACAATACGTACAATTTGAAATTATGAGGTCTAATACATTTACATCTTTGACCTAAACTATATGTGACGGACATAACTGTTCGTTTTGCAATGTCATATTTTGTTGCAAATTTGGCTGCCAAACAGATATTTTAAATCACCATTAAGAATATTTGCATGAACAAACTGAATAAACTCGACTGCAGGCCATTAATTGAGAGGTTTGCTAGTTAAGTTCACTAAATGTGAACAGGAATTGCTGGTCAATGTATTCTAACAAGCCAGGCATATGCGAAACGAAAGAACCACAGTCACTGTCTAGCTCATGGACGACAGTGCCCGGCTATTAACTGTTGTTTTGTGAGTCCCAGAGGCAATCGATGGAACAATGATTAATACATTCGCATCAGAAACACATCAAATGGAGTTCTACTCCGGGTAGAAGCCAGAAAGTGTAGTACTTACAAACAGTGATGAGAAAGAAACACAACTTTTTGACTTCAGTTTTCGCAGGGATCTGCAAACATTTCTGCCTAAAGAAAATCGTCAGGATCGAGCTTAAATTTTGTCTACATTTTACCGATTAGACTTTCCTACCTTCTATTCGTATGGACTGTATAGTTGAATCAACTGTCTCATCAGTTCGTGTCTTCTCAAAAACTTTTTCCACCCAAATGAACAAACTCATTAATACATATTCACTTATAAATCCTACCGCTCTTAGTTAATTTAGCGGACGTGCAAAAATATTTCAAATTTTCATTTCAAAATATTCTTTAACATTGTTCTCTACAGTCAGTGAACTAAACTGTACTCTGTCTGGGGTGTCATAAGAGCCTAATTTATAACACATAACTCATAATCAAAATGAATTGTAGTGTTTAAAATGAGACAGACGCAAGCAATTCACCAGTTTTCCGGTTGCAATACTTCTGAGTTTTACAAGAATGTCTGAGTTTTCAACTGTACCACCGTATGAATATTAGTTTAATGTATTCAACTATCGGTCTCCGCCAACTGACTCACTGAAGAAGATTGCTTGATTGTGTATCCGTGTATGTCATCCATGTTGCTTTTGTTGAAACGCAAATATAATATGAGTTTCAAACAATAGTTCACCAACGAACGTGTTGATTCACGTTTTTACCCGGTCAAATTTCAATTTTACTGTCGATGTTAAGGTGCAAGGGTAAATATTTTCAACTCATTATTCGGACAAATTTGAAGATGTTAAGAATTCAGTAATTATGATTTGCGTTGCAGTTGACAAAAAATGAATAAGACAAACTTTTATTATCTGCGATGTCTAAAGTACCTTTAACATTAAAGTATATACCGCACAAAGAGAAGAAAACTAAACCGAAATAACTTTCTAAAAGTCAAGTATCAATTATCTGATTTCAAATTTTGTATTTTGCCAAGCATTCCAGCCAGCGTCTTTCTAAAATCAAACATGAGACTTCGATTGTGTTTAAGTTTATCAGGCTTATTTTTCAAAACAATTGGGGATTTTTAAATCCATGCACATTTTTGTACCGATATTCTGCTGACCAGTGCCATCGCATTTGCGTGACGCTCAGTGAATCGGCAAACATCCTTGCTAACACGTGTCATTAGAGAAAGATTAACCACTTAGTCTAATTGTTAGGTCGATTCATTTCGCCCGTAGTTTGTGAAACACCCACTTTACAATCTGTAAATTATCCGTCTAGAATAAATATTTTGAGTTCCTCGAATAATTAGCGCACCAATTCAGCACAAACAAACTTCACAATACTGGTGTGGGTTATGTATTTTATTGTGACCAATTTCTTTGCCGACGTGTTGCTATATCCAAACTAATGCTTCAAGTCTTACTCAGGAAGAGAATTACTGTTGTCGTCGTAATGCATAAATTGCAATCTAACCATTCAACACTCGAATTTTACAGCTTTTGTTTTTGTTTGTTTGACAAAAGTAAGTGTGGAATTGATTCAGTTTGCATTAGCTTGTGTTTGTGAATTTCTGGCCTTCTGTGGTCTGCCTTCGGAAGACCAAGGATGAGTTTATGGTAGTCAGCGAACCTAGATAACATCGTTTTCTGAGCTACATGACTGCTGCAACTGCGTGATTTTAAGAACCATCAGTAACTTCCAAATACTCTTTAAGCCAAATGCTAAATGTCTCTATTTTTTACTCAAAGTTGTGGAGGGTGACATATCTGTAACACAGTTAAGAAGCCCAAAAGATTCCAGAAATTCTCAACATGTAAATTTAGTTGTCTTGAAAGATCTAGAGATATAATATAAGTTGTTGTGCGTATCGTCTGAACGCCAAAGTGATGGATTGCAAAAGATTTCAACTTTGGCAAGATTCGTATCAATCATAGAAACAGCAATCTCAGAGACGGTAACTGCTCTAACATTCATACAGCCAAAGTTCAGATAGTATGGCCTTGTAAATTAACTGGTAGAACAGGTGAGATTTATCTTAATGCTGTTTCTGTCGTTAGTGTGAATGCAGGTAAAATCTAGACATTTTGCAGATAAACTCGTAATCTACTAAACTCTTGACAATAGTCGCATTCGCCTAAACTTTTCAGCCAGCCCCTGTCACAAATGGGTACTATATATAAGTTTCGCTCTTTTTATGATGTCTGTGGTGTGTATACATGCAAATGCGGTTGACCGTTAGACTGTGATAATTGAGTCTTTCTGAAGTTAGAACAATAATGCGGTAGTCAACAGAAGTGTCTTGTAAAATTGTGATCGGATTTTCGATTCCGTCTGTGACAAACGTACGCACTAATCACAAAATATAACGGGAGTGCTAGTACATTGTGATGATTTTTCGGAAGTGTCTGACTGGAAAATCTGTGAGAGAGCGAGAAGTATTATCATTTTTTATTGTTGTTTAATTTTTATTAACCAGACTTCTTTACTAATTGCAGTAATTCTTCTGGAGTTGTAAGTGCTCATTACGTTTATTCCAGTTGCCTTACTGAAGAGGATCAAAAGCAATCTGCAGCCACTGTAATATAAGAATGAAACACAATCAATACAGAGGTTCCATATAACATCTTTCAAAGCATCACACCGAAAATTAATCGCACCTGCAAAAAGCGTTAGCTCAAACACTGTCAAATAAATCATTTACTACAGAGTTGAATGTTTTACTCTCCTGGCGTTTTACTGCATAAATTATTTAAATAATCAACTGTTAATAGACACCACACATTAGAAATGTGTTAAGTTAACTGATGCTGTTATTTCCTGGCTGGCACCACGTGACCAACAATTACACAACCGTTACCTACAAGTAAAAGCCAGAAACTATCCCCTACTCCGACGCACTACTTTGAAGGCGTTTAACGTATTATAAAATATCCCCGAAATAGAAAGCTGAGACAACCGGGGTAATAACTTCGCTTATTGATTCTTCTCAATCAGACAAACGGTGTGGTAAGTTTATATTTCCCAGATTCCTACTCAAAATCTACTTGTAATCGGAGGTAACGTAGCAACTGTAGGAGGAGTTAGAAGTTGACAAGCATTTATAGCATGGTACAATGAACCGCTAAAAACGACATTTAAACTGATGACGTTGGCACAAATTTAACTTAGAGTAAACCACTTTGAAAGATGATATGCCCCAAACGTTGATAATCCCGAGAGTTACTTTCTCACTAAACCTGGTATAAAAAGCTAAACAGTCAAATCAGAGTGAGCGAACACGGGTCCAGCCAAAGTGTGTGTTACCTTGTATGCAATGGGAAATAATGTGATATATATATATATGAATTCAGACTTGCGGATAGTTATTTAACCAGGTTTGACGACTAATCTTAAAAGACACTGAAGTCAAAAGAGTTAACCTTAAGATTTAGTTTTCAGACATAAGCAGTGTAACCTTTCTAATGG
>JTDE01001602.1:107857-146526 GCA_014338405.1 Paragonimus skrjabini miyazakii | reverse complement strand
AGTGATCCTATTCAAGAATTGGAGTTGGAGTTTTAACCAGAGGATTCGCTGATGCCTCCTCCATTGAGTATACCACTACCTGTCATGGTTGTGGTCCTTTGTAGTGTGAAGAAAGCTTACATCAATTATTATGTATTTAAACAGTCATTGGAGTTTGCGGTTATTTTTCCTTTCATTCTCCCTTCCCTCATTCCTCTTGCCCATGTAGATGACCCAGTAATGAAAACCGGCTTTGCAATCCAAAAACGGAACCTGAAATATCCGTGAATCCCTCTTCAAATGGGACAATCGCAGTTCTGGGTGCTGTTCTCTGGCATTCCGGTGCAAATATTCTGGACGCTCGATTGGCAACAGCCATTTCGTCCTGTGCAAATTGAACTTGAACTTGAACTTTTCAAGCTTCGTCCTCGGACCTTTCTTAGACAGCAGTTTTTTTCCTACAGGATTGTTAACTTCTGGAACGGTCTTCCTGCTGAGGTCGTCAGTAGCGCTTCTAGCGATCGGTTTAAAACATTACTTGACTCTCATTTTCCTAAATTTCTTTTATGCCGATAATCTTATTTTGTTTTTTGATATTTACTGTAACTCCCAAGAGCGGTGCTACACCCTGTTTTCACTGAATGCCTTTCAGACCAACAGACGCCCGCTTGACATTGAAAAAGAAAAATCGACTGGATCCGGGACCATTGGGCCTCTGCCTCGAACCCGTGTATCAATCGCTGAATCGCTGAATCGCTGAATCGACCTTGACTGTAGGTCAGCGCGGTCATCTTAATTTGGTTGATGGTGAGTCCTTCGTTTACTTTGATTATATATTTTTAGGATTTTTCTCCGATAGCTGAAGATGCTGTTGTAGGTGGACCAGATTGGTTCTTGCCAAGTGCAGCTGCGACTACGGTATGGAGGGAAACAGCCGCCGGTGGCTTTGCACTCATCGCGTTTTCTTCGAAACCCTACATCCATATTTTCCGTTTCGGCGCACATCATGGATTTGATAACGTCGAGCACACACTGTCGTATGTAGGTCAGTTACAAGGTCACCATGATCGCATTTCGTGCATTTCTTTCTGTGATTTTCCCGTGAGTTCCCCTACTCAAATTACTTCTCTCTTCTCATGTGGGTTCGATGGCCTCGTTCGTCAGTGGACCTATGTAAACCAGGACTGGACACTTGACAGAGAGCTGAATGTCCGTGAATTGAACGACTCCCTGTTGCCTACCAGTCTGCATTGTATATACCACCAGCACCTTACTGTTACCTTAATTGGTACGAACAAAGGAACTTTAATCGTCTGGATCACTTCTGGACAGTCACGTGAACCAGTCTGCATGACAAAAAAATTCGAAAGTGAGGCAATAATCACATGTTCTTGGGAACCCTATTCTGGGGCTACCGGTTCAATTAGGGCTGCCGTTGGGTACAAAAAAGGTATTGTGGGCATCTATATGTACAACGCATCATGCGTTACATCCGGTTCTTCTCTAACGCAACTGTCACGCTTTTATGCCCATGAAAAAGATATCTGCCATGTTGTTTGGCGCCCGTACAGTTTTGGAAACGAAGGCGCCCCTGATAATCCGGCTGATCTATTAACCACGGGACGAGATCAGCTTGTAAAGGTATGTTACTGTCTCACTCCTCGATTCTGTCAACTGTTGGTGTTTTCTGCATTACCTCCTTGTTTACTGTGATGCAGGTGCTATACTATTTTTATTTCGCGATATTTTGATGCGCATGGTCTTGTGATAGAACCAGATCGTGGAACTGACGCCTCTTGTCGGATGCACGGTTGCGGGTTCCACTTGAATTACCTGTTTCCTTCTGATGGGTCTGATTTAACCTGTCTTACGTATTCTGTTGGTAGACATGTTATGAAGCTGCAGTCTGGAGCAAACGATCAAATTGTGGAACAAAACTTACAATAGCTGCTTGTAAAAACATTTTTTTTACACGCGGTGTCGTTAGTTATTATTAATTCCGTGATACACCGCATGTGGCGTATGCGTTAGACGTATCTTTTTCACGGTTGTACTTTAACTTCTCTGCGATTAATTATAATCTTAATCACCAGTGGAGGCTTCCGTGGATGTATTTGTAGAGGTTGGTTTTGCTTTGTTGTCGTGGTACTGCGCAAAATACATTGAATTTTGCTGTAATGGTCAGTGATATTGAAATGAAACTGAACTTGGTGGGACTAGTATTTTCACTTGCTTTCAAATAGTTTTGTTATTTCATTTCTTCTCAGTTTTTTGTTTTATCCGGCTAATATCGTTGTACAGGTTTTATTGTTGACTCTCAACTAGTTCTGGACACGTAGTTGCGTGCCATTCGACCGACATATCCACAGCCAGTTCGCTGCTTGGCATACACATTAAGGCGCTTGCATGTCTCTGGAATTTTCTCGGATGTTATCAGTGATTCACGAAACACGAGGCGTGCCAAACAATTTTTTGGATATAGTCACAGGCTGTTGTGTGTATACACTTTCAAAATGTAGACGGTCACATCCGCAGTTTGGCATTTATCACACTTCCCGCTGTCTTCTCATTCTGTTCGTTTGAAAGCCAATGGGGCATTCACTTTTCACGTATCAAACATGTGAGCTATTTAATGTTCAAGGCAGTCGAGGTGACTAAACGAAAGTCCATCCACACAAGGTTGTATTGCGTTATCAGATAGCGATGGCCACTACAGTGGCAAATTTCGGTAAATTCCGTGGAACTATATGGGGACGGTGAACGAATGACCTACAACTGTGCTCGTAATTTGTTTTCTTTCACATGTCTCGATCCATTTTGGTTGATACTCTCTGATTCTTCTGGACAACCAGCGAGTCTTACACTGTACGCAGCTTGCTAATCACTCGCAAGGGCATGAGTAGGCCACCATAGGTGAGTTGTGGACTAGCAATTTATTCTCCTAATTTAGAGCGATCGACGCCTAATCGGTGAGTGGAATGCTTGGTCTGGCTGCGTTGAATGTTCCTTTGAGGGAAATGGACGGATGTCGTGTTAATTCAATCGGCGCGTCTCCTCTGACTGGCAATCAAATCAGCAAGCTCTTTTTTAACCCTTGGAACTTTTTGTGGCATTTAGATAATTTTCATGTTTTTCCCCGAAATACAGCCTACGGACTCTAATTGGTTCAAAAACATCAACCGAGTAGATTTTCCAGCTCTGTGCACTAAACATTTGACTGGGTTTCCTTTTTATCTTACGTTTTTAAGACTGCAAAAATTATTTTGCTGGCCTGAGCAGGTACTCTTACAACGAATGAATCGTTTCGAACTTTTATCGGCCCTTCTACTCAGGGGAGCATCTAGGAAATGAAAACGCCATCTGACTCCAAATCTAAAGTGAAGTGATTCAGCAAATGTACCTGCTGGAATTTATACTGACAGCCGAATTAGTGATGGCGAGTATATCGGCAGTATGACGTCGATGGAAAAACGTTTGATCTGTGGTAGTGCTGAGTGCCGCGCGTCCTACTTGATCCTGTAAATATTCGCCGCCAACTATACCAGTGCCATTACGTCAGTTTGGCCGTAGATACTACCGTTAGAAATGAATACACTTAAACCATTTCATTCTTGCTGGACTTCGGCAAGTCGATCGAAACGTCTGTCAAATCGCATAGGTAATCGTTCCATTCAGTGGTACATTTGTAGCTGGAAACGTTAGGTCTGTAATGCGTACTTTTGTAGTCGACGTGCTTGTTACAAATTCAAGTACACCTCCGAACTAACCCAAAAGTCATGTTTGCTACTTTTTCTCTCCTTAAAGCTTTATCTAGTTGAATGAAACAAAAATGGCAGTTTTTTCCTATAAGTAACTAACTTGCCAGCACAGTCAAAGGAATTTGAAAGTGAGCCGAGCTCTTTAATTTATTGTAATAAACCAGCGTCGTTGTTATGATTTTCCTTATTGATTCTTTCGGAGATGAGTTGGGTTTTATACCTTTGGCCGACATCAACTACCTGCATGAATTCACAACGGCTATGCGAATTTATTACGAAAATATCCGTGTTGACGAAGCATTCCAGGTGTGTCAGAATTGTACTTCGGCGATTCGACAAAGCTTGTAAGCAAGTATTGACCAATCCCTTGATCCTAAACACGATAGTAAGGATCATGAGTTGAAGGATTTGAGTGCGATCGGTTTGCTTACATGTAACAGGATTTTCTGCCCTATCTGCACTGATCGCTTCAAGCAATCATGTGCAGCGACACAAATACAACAGAAAGTGAGAAAAAAGATAATCGCAGACTGGGAAGCAATTGTTGAATGGATGAAGAGTAGAGGCTAATTCAGGGGACACATTTATGTATAACACGAGATCCGCTTGCTGAAATTCGTCACCGTTTCCGACATCGGTGCCAGCCGAAGGTGCTGTTTGTTTTTTGGACTCTGGGTGAAGGGGCTGTGATCACCAAATCTGAAGCCAGGGTATTCACGTGCAGGTCATACAGTCACTGCCGCACTGGGCTTAACTCGGCATACCCAATCAGAGCAGGACATGAAAAGTAGTCGGTTTGGTTTCGTAAAAAGCGAAGCCTTTGAAACCAGTTTGTTACAGTCGGTAGTTTCCAGAGTCTGTCCATCCGGGAAATACGTCGGCGGACCTCGCCACTAACAACGGGTTGTTTCCATCCCGTGTGACTAATTCCACGGTGGTACCGATGGTTAAATGTAGATGCTCAGTAAATATCCTGCTCGCAGGTCAATCAGGTCCCGTAGCTGCGTAGGTTACTGTTTGTATTGTTGCATCGTACACTCGGTGGTGTCAAGAACGATTGCCTGTGCCGGCACCAAAAATGACGTACGTTGACGAACGCCGCTTGAGTTTCATCTCTCCGATTTATGGCCTCATCAGAAATTCCATCGCAGTTGGAACGACTCTCGGGTTGAATGAACTTGTAGATTAAGAATCGGGTGAGTGCTGTTTTTCCTGACTTATGCATACACTGATCGTTGGCAAGGCGTTCGTGGGGCCATGTTACGTAAGCAACTCAAGAATCTTTAGGGATGATCTGTCAGGACAGCTATCCTGACCTGTTCCAACCTATTCAGCTTTGAAAGATGCAAAGCATGTTCACCAGTAATACTCCTTACAACCCTCCATCGGAAACCGAAGTGCTGTTGTAACTGAACTTGTTGAAGCTTGATAGAATTCCAGTCTATAGTGCTGTTCAAGCTACATTGCCACTCTGGAAGAAACACTGCTGTCCAAATGCTTCCTCTACGGGCCATTGCATTTTTGCACTAGTTAATTCCATCGAGGTAACAAGTCTGCCAGCACCATAAAGAGGACACTTTTTGGGACATGAAATTTATCCAATCCTTCTTGAGAGAAAACACTGTTGTAGTCATATTTTTCAAATCCCGATTTGATTACGCATCGACTTCAGGGCAAACCACTAAAGTGCATGAAACTGCTAATGAGAAGTCTTTATACGTCGCTTTGGCAAGCAAAAATCAGATCCCGAACCGATTAGTTAATCTAGCCAAAGGCTTGATCAACAGCGGCTTTGTTCCTTAGATCTCACCAAGCAAACGCTTCTTGTATGATCGTTCGGGCAGGGGAACGATGCCCATCAGGCATTGCAAATTTAAGTGTGCAATTTCCTTTTTGAATCCGAGCTCCTAGAATTGTTGGTTCAACCTTTGAATTTGCAGTACGAATTAAAATCCTTTTTCTGAAATCCCCCGTCTTTCTCCAATGTGGAGGCTGCAGAGGTGTGTACTCAGTATATAGGCATGGTGCACTGTCATTGGAGAAAGACTGCTGCATCTTTGCGCTTCACTCGATCTCTGTACTTCGAGGACCGCATTCCAACACGGGGAAAGCCATAACTACTTGGAGATCATCATGTTCCTCTCAGGTATGAGCACAAGTCGATCATGTTGCGGTTAGTTACAGGTGGCGCCATTCAGTTAAAGACTGTCCTACATTTTGGAGCAACCACATGGCTCAGATCGTGCTGTTGTGGCTACCCGTCTTGCTTTGTGATTTATCTGTAGGTCGTTCACTTTCAACTACAGGATAATTAACTGACGTTCGAGCAAGGGGAATGCAAAGCACGTTTGCCAAGAAATCCAGTTCGACTCATTTACGAGAGCGTAGCAAACACTGGGAACACATCTCAACAACTACGAAGGCTCGCTGTCAAGAGTTATGTTCCAGACAAGCTGTCGAAAGAGATGAAACAAACCTTTTTATCTGAGAATAATGGAAAGCTTTCTTCCTTGATCATTGGTTGTACTGGTCGTCGAGTCTGTTCAATTGGGACCGTATGTGAAAAAGATGGTTCATTTCCTGTTCACTTTTGTCATGGACAACATTCTGGTAGGTACATTTTAGCAACCCAGTGAGCTTGGTGTTAACCTTCCTGGCGCCAGGTTATCCGAGTTGTATTTTGAAGATAACTTTGCATTGCTTAAACCCACTGTCAGAGACATGCAGGCCATGTTGAATAAGGCGAATGACCGGCTGCTTTGTGTAGAATGCGCCTCATACCTTCGAAGTGCATTCTCACATCTACCTTGTTTATTGCAGACAATCCGATGGGGATGGTTGGCGCCTTAACACACTTGGATAGCACTATCTCATCAGCTTGTACTATTGTTGGTGAGCGAGGATAGCAAGAACATGAGATGCCCTTGTAGGCCTATGTCGTCTCTGTCATCGAAAAGACGTCCGGTTTTTGTTTAACGGAAAGGTATATAATGCTTGCGAGCACTCTGTTTTGCCCTATGGTTAATAAACATGGTCTGTTCCCGACGACGATGTAAACGGATTCGGTGTTTGACCATGGTTGTCTCCACCAATTATCCCACGTCAAGTGGACTGATCGCGTCGGCAACACGGCCGTTTGCCGGCGCGTATTCCGGAGCGCTCGGGACGCGCGATCTATTGGTTAATTAATCACGCGTCCATCGTGCCGGGCATTATATTCTGAGATTATCAACAGTTGGATTAGACCATATGATATTCAAGCAACAACCTAATTACCAGGTACGAAGGCTCCGATTTTTCGGCTTGGTAAAGTGGGTGTGCGTCACCCGCCTGACTAGGGTTCTCACATAACTCATTTCGATGATTGTAAACACTATGCGAAGTGGCAGTATGCCGCAATCAACGGCGTACTTGCATTCATATCAGTTCCAGTTCTTCCGCTTAGCATTATTTTATATTTAGCCTCTTCTAACGTTTCCCTCTTCTGAGAGACTCCGAAAAACTCTTGTTGCATGGAGTTCCACCTCAATGGTTGAGGTGTTTTGAGCGTGTTTTGCACATACATTCTGAACGGCTACTGTGTCGCCATATAATGGCTCGTTGTTGGATGAACAACGTAGTAGGCACCACGTCACTTAGCGTTGAGTTTTGCGGAGATCAGCACCAAGTTTGCTCTCTGCTAATTCTACTCGGCTCGCCCACTGAGGTCCAAACGTTGCTGGGTGTTGTTGACCATAGACACCGAAGTATATGGCCACAAACCCTGCTCAGTGGCAAGAGTGCTGATATTGCTTGTTGTTTTGGTCATCTTCAGCTGTTGTTATTGTGATCACTTTCTAATTATAGAAACGAAAAAACGGACAAAATTGCACACAGTGAAAAACCATCAAAAGATTACTTTCTCTCTTCATCGCCGCCCATTTTGTTCTGTTTCTTTCCCTGTGTTTTAATTCACTTATTCTTTTTGTGCATTGTGCTTGTTTTCTATTCTTGTCTTGACATTCGGTGTACCCTAATGTTGCATGTTAGTGTAATAATTCATTCCTTACGACCCGCCTGCATCCCTTCTTTACTTTGCCATTCTGTTTGTTTGATTTACTGTCCGTAATAACTTGATCCACGATGTTCCATTTCAGCGTCACGTCACGTAAATCACAGCAAAAGCTCGGATGGCGTTTGCCAACTGGCGTCGGCATGATCTCAGCCCTTCTATGAAAGACCGAGTGTACAATGCCACTGTAAGGACAGTCCTATTGTACGGCTGTGAAACCTAGTCCATTCGCGCGGATGATGTTCATAGAGTATTTGTTTGTTTTTTAATCGTCACTGTCTTCGAAGCATTAGTGGCTTGTGGTGGAAACGCCATGTTGGCTGGGACGAAGTTCGTCGACGTGTCATGGAGACGGATAGACTCTGTTCATCCTCGAGCATACTTATCTCGTCTCACGGTCATTGTTGAGTTGACCACATTCCGCAAATACGAACCTACTTACAATCACCACGTCAACAATGACGAAGTTGGTCGACGTGTCATCGAGATGGATAGACTCTGTTCATCCTCGAGCATACTTATCTCGTCTCACGGTCATTGTTGAGTTGACCACATTCCGCAAATACGAACTCACCGCCTGTCACATTATGCTTTGTTCGCCAGCAGTGAGTTAGGCTAAAAGCGACAGCCTGGTGGTTAACGCATGGCATGGATTCGGAGGATGAAAATACTCATATTGAAGCTCGCTTAATTAAGGTGCTCCCAGCCAAGAGGCTGGGATCAGAAAGGAAATGAACACTTTTGTTTGATGATGCTGTCCGATATGGCAAAGAAAAGAAGTCAATGGCGCTCGTGTTGCGCGTCTTTTTACGTGTTGTTGTATATTCTTCTCGTTTGTCCCTTCATATTTTTCTTCGTCTTACGCTACTTTCTTCACATACTGTGATACTTTTGCCACTATTTGTGATATTTGCGTGTCAAGTTTAAATATAGACATCTGCACTCAGGTACATATGTACTGTATCTATGAGTCTCATGTAGCTTTTTCTTATAATCTCGTCCATGTCTTTTTGCTACGAGGTGCAGATCTTACCAGTAAACCGTATTGTACTATAGTATGCGTGATCTGACGATATTTCAGTTTGTTTTGTTGAAATATGCGGAGGTCGTTTCTCTCACGTGTGTTTTGTTTCTCGTTCTGAAGTTTTCAACCTTTTACTATTTCTTTTACAGTTATGGACCGTTGCCAACTCATGGTGCTCGGCTTCTTTGAAGGTTCCTGGTAGTGCGCGACAAGTGGCCAAAGGAAAAGAGCGTTCCGCCAATGTGAAAGATAATTCGATCGGTTTACCTTGGATATCCGGATGTTGGTTTCCTTCAGCAACACAATCCTCTAACTTAAAGATAATAGTTTCTGGTCTTCGTGGTGAATTATATTCATGGTCAGGCTCAGAACAACAACCCGTTCGTTTCCAGTTGGGCGATCAAGCCCACTCTATGCTCATTTTTGCTATAACTCCAATTGTCTGTTCCCCCGGATTATTTGTCACGATCGGCCAGGATCGCCAGGTTCTTATTTGGCAACGCAATGGAACTGATGATGAGTTGTCTTACGTTTACCGCATTCCTACAATCGCTGCCGGTGTTTCAGCTCTTGCTCAATCTGACCATGGTCATGGTCCCCTGGCAGTGGGCACTGCTGATGGTGCAGTTTTGCTTTGGCGTCGGAACCGTCCTGTGATGGACATATCGGGACCAAAAAAGAAGGACAATTTTGTTACATTTTGGCCGCGTGGTTTAAATGGCAGTAGTATAACTGCGTTGGCATGGCATCCTTCACCTCGAAATGAAAGTTTATTAGCCTATGGCACCGAAGCTGGATGCGTGGATT
This sequence comes from Paragonimus skrjabini miyazakii, assembly GCA_014338405.1. Lineage (NCBI taxonomy): Eukaryota > Metazoa > Platyhelminthes > Trematoda > Plagiorchiida > Troglotrematidae > Paragonimus > Paragonimus skrjabini miyazakii. The sequence goes on along the minus strand of JTDE01001602.1, from coordinate 136,907 downwards.
TGATAGATACCGCGAAAGTGTCCAAAAATACACAAAAATCCAAATCGCAACCCTATGTGTTTGGATCCACTGTTTATCGTGTCTCATGGGGCCCATGCTTGTTTCTTGATCCGCGTGGGAAAGAAATGACGAATGGAAGTGATTCCACAGCTTTCGTAAGCGATGAAACGGTGGCAGAAACAACGGAATCACTCGATATCCTAGAGAAAACGGAGTCTATGTCCCCCATGCCAAACAAGTTTTCATTTTATGTGTACAGTGCCTGCAAAGGTAAAATATTTTATCACATTGGATTCCAGCGCCCACCTCTAGACGTCACGTTACTGTTCCCAATCCCATTTGGAGTTGATCAGGAGGACTGGAAAAGTGACAAAAGGAGTGATGTGTCATTCGTTTTCCTGGACAAGGCGAGATTCACCGAGGATAAGGCCGCAACCTCTGTGGATATTATTTGTGAATGTTTCACGTGTCTGGTAGCTGTTGGATTTCGTTCTGGTCATGTAGACGTATATGGATGTGTGAAACAAAATCATTCATCTGAGGTAGCTAAACTCCATCCTGTATGCCGAATCCAAAACCACACCAAAGGCATCAATTGTCTAGCTTGGTCACCTTTCTATTACAGGCTTGCAATCGGTTCTAATGAGTCTTTCATTACGGTTACGGACTTGTGTGATGTCTTACAGAAGGCCACTGATTTGGATGTTTCATGTTTTACACAACTATCTACCTGTTTGGCTCGGCTTGAAGGACATTGTAATCGGATCACTTGTCTGGATTGGTCACCACATGATCCTAACTTACTTCTGTCAGCTTCATTCGATGGAACTGCGAATGTGTGGAAGGTTACAAGCGATGTGTCTGGTTCAGTGGCAAACTTTCGCGCTCATCGTCTTCGACTTTTTGCGTGTATTTGGAGTCGACACGAAGCCGATTTAGCATTTAGTGGAGGTGAACTGTGTCATTTATTTGGTTGGCGTCCATCTAGATTATTGCATAAGGAACCCCCAAACTGTCGTCGTTATCGACCTCCTCCGATCAAACACCCCCAAAATGATTTTTCCATCGCTGAAAATGTTTCGATTATGAAAGCTAAATTGGATGCTGTTAACTTACCGGAATCATCAGTTGCTGTTGATGACTGTTCTCCAGTAGATGCAAAACAATCAGTTGATGTAACGGAAAATACGAAAATGCAATCTTCGGACCAACCTTTAAAACAGTCTACTACAAAAAAGTCGTCTTCAGTATCCGAAAAACGAAAGAGGCCCTCTTTGTTTCCTCATTTCTTACATAGAACTACTGTGGAGCATAGTTCTGTCGATTTGTCTTTTTATCCTCCGGTTAGGCTAGGATCAAAGTTTGTGCAAGTTCTGAAGGTGCTTGATTGGATCAGAAACAAAGTTTGCCTAACAGAGCCAGACCACGATTTGCTATTTCTGCTTCCGGAGAGTAGTGCAACGCGTATTTCTCTTGTCCAATTCCTCAACCATGAAGCTGCTCATCACTTGGCCACCTACCGATCAACCCAACGACCGAACGGTTTGGCTCATCTGGATGCATACTGCATAGTACAGTTGTGGTTGGGTCGTGCCCCTTTGGCCGCTAGCATGCTATGCTCTGAGAGTCATTTGCCCTTTTGGTTATTATGGGCCATACAGTTGGCGCTATCTACGGCCCCTTCGGTATCCGCGCTTCAATTTGGCGTGGATTTACTTGACGAAAAGGTGAGTAGTTCTGGTTGTTTTCTAGTTAAATTAACTTGGCTGTTATGTTAACGGGATAAAACAATTAGCAGTGTAACACGATGGACAGACCGGAACTGTTATCATTGGTTGGCGGCTAATCTTACAAAACTTGTCAGTTATGATGGATCTTGATCAAACTAGGATCAAATCAAGCTAACTTTATTATACACACCATCCTTCGGAAAATGAAGGACAGTTAACTAAGTGGGCTTGAGCCACGCAGTAGAAATCGCTATAGACCTCATTTTTTCTAACGGCAACAATCAGTATCAACTGAAAACAAGTATTGATTCAATTCCATGGTTAATTGAAGAATGAGGTGGCTTGGCCTATGCGGAAGTCAAGCGAAATAACGAACAACAAAATAAGAATAATACTAGGTGCGTGAGAATAAGTAAATCTAGCTGAAAATGTAGAAGCACATTTAAAACAATCCTAATAAACGAGATGGGTTGTAGTAAATAGGACTTTTGTTACATCTTTCCCACACTTTGTAAAGTGATAAAAAACAAGGAACTCAACAAAATGTTTACAAGGAGTAGCGTTGCGATGTGAAGAATGTTTTAAGAATCTAGCGGAATATATAATATCCCTTGATTTCAAATCAGGGAAAGCAGTACATCCATTTCTAAGGGAGCACATATATTGATAAATTCACTGATCATGTAATGTGTACTGGAGAGAACTTTTAATATCTGGGCATAAAAATTTTGTTTACTTGCCTTTTCGAACACAACATTAATATGAAGTGACCAGCTACTTTACTGTAAGGAGTCAAGGTAGCGGCTCATCGTTCTTGTAAGAGAATGGGTAGCCGTTAGAAAGTCCTCTTTATAAATGAAAACAACGTGCTAGCATATTTGGATATGTTAACTAACAGACTACTGCTCTCTCACTTATTTGGCAATTCAGGTAAACTTTCTAGCGGGGTGGAAAAAAAACAGTTAAATCAAGTGTTTGCTGCTTAACACCACGGCGTCTGCATGTTTGCTTGCAAGCATGTGATCATCAACTGGCGTGGATGCGATACCAAGTGAAGATAAAAACTGGGAAGGAGTTGTATCTTGTAGATCCCCGGAGCTACGGTTGAGTGGTGATGAGTATTGACCACTAACTTGGATTAAAAAATTTTTTTATTCGTAAGGTAATCTCGTAAAGGATAGAAGGTTGAAACCTGAATGCCAGATTCATTGATGATTTGAAGTAGTCCTTTTATCAGTGCATCCAAACGCATTGCTGTAGTTCAAGAAACGTGTGTGAGCATTTGGATTTCTCATTATCCGGTGACAAAATAGAACAAACTAGAAGAGTCAGGGTGTCAAAGTTTGAGTGTGAGTGGCAGGTAACAAATCGACCAGAGCCAGTGATTCCTACATGAGTCCCAGTCAGCTAAAATCAGTTTTTCGAAACTTTCGGTGTTTCAGGTTCGCATGAAGTCGAGGGAAGTGTGGCTGTTCCTGTTTTTGGTATTAGTATACTGCTTGTCATCCGGCATCCATCAACTTTGCGGCGTGTGAGACACCATAAGTAACCCAGCTAGGGGTTGACAAAAATCACTGCATTCATCAGTACCAATTGATGTTTAGTCGTCAGGTCTACTTACTTGCCGAACACTTTCTTCGAATCAGCTAAGCCCTCAGTGAGGTAGATGGATCGGCGGGTGAGGACTTCGCCGGAGCTGGGAAGGAAGCATCCGTTATCCTGTTGAAATTACGAATGAACTCTTCGATTTTGACAAAAGGTTTTTTTGGTGCGGGAGTTCGGTCCATTCTACCACTTTGTGATTTGGCGGGTCACATACCAGCCAATATCATTCAGTAGTAGGCGGATGTACACCAAGGTTGGTAGAATAACTTCACATGTGATAGCGTTTGATCTGCATTTCATTGGTGTGTAATCTTTTGCTTTACATATCCCTTCTTCCCGCGAAGTGTCTTAGAGTATGGAGAAGGACTTTGTCCACGTGAATTGGAATTATTTCTCAAGGGCAGCGTGTCCCGAGGCAGAAATTAAGGTGGCTGTTCGACCACTCACAGTAAGTAGACTAGTCATCGTGAACAAGTAAACCCTGATCGGACGGGGATATAATTTCCCTAAGGCTTCTGCTGTTGTTGGGACGATATTGTCGACGTCTAATTGTGCGATCTGTACAGTGAATGAGGTGTCTGTGATGTGTCTTACTGTAAACGATTAGAAACAGCGTCACGGTTAGGTTCTCCAAGCTGCCTATTGGGGACACCTGTTGACGGCAGACAATTCCGTTTTGTTTGGGAAGGCTAGATCGAGATGTGCTTCTAAACGCTTAGGAAAGGTGACGGTGTTGTGCTGGCCGATCGTGAACATTGCGCTCATGAACGCCCAACGATTATATCATGAATATTTACATCGTCGGGAGTTGAAGTCTGAAAATTAAGCTTATTCGGAAAACATTCTGGAGTTTCGCAGACGGCCTAATGTTCCTCTCCGTACTCCTACAGCTGTTAATGAAAGATGTTGTAATCTACCTTCTTCTGAACCAGACCGTCACATTTGAGTGAGGTTTGTATTCAGGCTACTAAGGATCTTCGTTTGCTTTTCTTTGTCTTTAGCACATGAGCCACGTCATTTCTTCAACATCCATCGCGTTAACTTAAGTCGTGTATGCTACCGTCCGTGGTAGTTTTGTTGTTGTTGTTTATTCAGGGTCTGTGCAGATGGTTTATTAGTGCGGTAGCTAAAAAACCATAATAACTGTCGTTACTTCCGCGATCGAAGATCCACGACTACATTTGGGTTCTCAAACATTTTAAAACGCCTGACGCGGACCGTTTCTTATTGGCACTTTTCATTGGAGTGGGTAGAGTCTCATTTCAACATGGGTATTTCAACTATTGTGGATCCTCTGAACTGGATTAAAATCAAAAAGTCACAGGAGAGTTCTTTCGACTGTTATGATCTGGATTCATTTCCTTTTCTAATTTTTCGGCTCACTGCAACTCTGAAAACAGACACTATGGGTCCACAAAAGTGGGTTCTATCTTGAATGGGAATAGATAGACTTTATTTTCACTACCGACTTTTAGAACGTCGTCGTATCCACTGTGGATTGGATATTTTACGAACTATCAAGGTGCGCTGATTCATTGGATCTGTTTTCAATTTTGGAACCGTTTAATCACAGAAGTATACTAAACAAATCGGCTTAGTGTTGTTTTCTGAGAAGTCTGTTTCATCTTCAACCGTTTTATCATCGTGCCTAGTGGCATACTTATTGCAACCTCGTGAAGCTTCATACGCAGAACAACATTGACTTCGCAGCCACCTTGTGTACGCTTCAAAGTGATACCCGTTTGTCATCGGAGGTAATTGAGGTTGGCGAAAATCGCCACAGATTCAAAGTTACGAACCTCCATGCTGTTTCTTTTCTTCCCATCGTTGTTGTTACGGTCTCCTATGCACGCTATCCGATCAACAAATTTCTACTGCTACTATTTTCAACTACCCAGCATGTAATCCACGTGGTCGCTGAACTCTTACAAACTTATCCTACACGCAGTAGCCGCAGGGCTCGTCTCGAAGTGTTTAATGGAACTGGTGGTATCGCCTACTGTGTCCGTTCTGTCTGACTACTGTTAACCAGCAGCACCTTATTGTCGACACTATCAAGATCAATAGGCTTTTAACTAGGTAGGATGTTTGACTATCGTGGATAGCTCTTCTTTTATTCATATACTACTATTTTAAGCAAGTTGATGAAAACAAGCATCCTTAACATACTCCGCTCTCAGCAACTGTCAAGGATAGCAACCATACGGTTTGCATTTGCGTCTTCGCGTGATACCGTTCCTCGCATTTTGTTGGCTTTATCCAGTTTCCATCGTTAACTCACGCAACACTGGAGTTTGAATTGTTCCGTTCCACTCAGTGTAGTTGTCTCTGTGGCTTCGGCCTACCATATATTGCGTGAGACAAAGATTTAGCCCCGATCGCTTGGGCCCACCTGAATTGGTATTTGTTTGTAGTCATCGACCCATAGGCCGGACATTGGCCGTAACCGATTTAACGTTGGCTTTGTATTGGTATGGCTTATCACAAGAACTTTGTTATTGAGTCCTGATTTCCGTCCTGTCTGGAAGGGATCAGAAGCAGACTCGACAAAACAGTGTTGACTCATACACAATACCCCGTAGACTGTAACCTGTGGTGATGTGCGGGAGTAGAGTATTTGCCGTTTATTCTCATTATTGTTTGATGCGCCTCCGAACTGGAGCAATTTTAAAGATGCGCATCAATCTATCGACTAGAAGTAATCTTTGTAGGTAGGTATGCGTGATGCAGCTTCATAATCTCACTTCCTCCTTCAGGATGAAATCTTCTGTACCTTTCCCTGGTATCTGGCCCTTCTTAACTTGCATCCAGGCTTCGAATGATTCTCTTTTTTTTTAAAAAAAGTATCTCTGGCGGGATTATACGAAGAATTTGTATCATATTTGGCGTGTAGAACAGCATATATCAGGCTATTCATTTCCACCATTCCTACTCACTGTTTCATCCACAAAATAAGTTCCACTATCCATTGCCTTCAAAAGCGCCAGCGTTAACCTTTGGTTAAATGAAGAGCTGATAGAATCAAATGCGCGGATGGATGTCTGGTTCCACTTAAATATTTTTAAGCAGCATTTATGTTAGACAGTCTTTCGGTATCTTTCGTGTACCTTGCGGTTTTATAATTCACAGTATTCTTAGAACTACCATATTTGTGCACGTTTAACTTTGGAATATGATATTCTGGGAACCACCGACCTGTTCATCCACCCAAGCTGCCCTGTAAACATAGGTGAGCTATATTGAAAAATAAACTGTATGATCAAAGCTGGGGCAGTCTACGTTACCTTTATCAATAGCAGTGTCTCCTTGAAGTTTAAGGAATAGGCCAGTCAAGTCACCGCGATCACGATTTGTGCTTCACAGCTTTGAAGCGTGACTAGTCAGATTGGAAGGTATATGCCATGTTCAGGTATTCGCTGATCCTGATCCGTGTTTAGTAACGTGCATTAGACAGTATTATCAGATAAGGAACAAATATCCAAACCGAGTATCGCTGAATTAATTCCATCCGTCGTATTCTCATAGATACTTCGGTCAGGCCCTTCCGAAAAAATGCAAGGATATGCACTGCCACTGAGCTCTTGTACGAGCGAAGCTCGAATCTGATGCTTCTTCTCAGATGGGACTCACTGGAATTTCTATGAGAATACCATATTCTGACCAGTTGTAAGTTTATTTGAACCCAAATCCCGCACTGTTCAATAATCAAAGTGCTTTTCAACAAGTTTATGATTTCTGTGATTTCAACTTGGAGAGATGTCCTAGTCATAAGGCCATCGATTAGAGTTAATAAACCAGTTACCATGTTTCCTCTCGAGGCGATCGGACACTCTTAACATTATTCACAGGCGAATGAAACTGAACGTTTGCATCTGGTAATTTGATCGTGCCACATCTGTCACCATAATTCGTAGTGGATCTCGTGACCGCAATAGCTTGAATACCCACTGCTGAACAACGATATTTCAAAGGTAGTCAACAAAAAGATTAGATCTTTATTGTTGCCACTGGTGTACAAGTTTAATTCAGTAGCCTTCGTCGGGACTGTATAGTATCCCTTACATTTGTGTTCCTGTTTTTGTTGTTCCGATTCGGGTCCAAATGCGTCATGCGTGTCTGTACTTCGAAAGCATCAAACTACATCCAGTTGGAGCATTCCATTTGGTTGTGTGTAGATGGTGACCACACGCGTGTGTGTATTCTGATGTGGGGAAGGGTTTTAGGACCGCTGAATGTGAGCGCGCATGTAAACTTCGGGGCAGTGGGTATCACGTAGACCAAACAGCTTGACATGATGCGTCGAGTGAGAAGGCGAGAGAGTGGTTGCAGATCAATGACTGGTGATTGGTGGTCAACACGGTTGCTTCAGGAAAGCATCGTTAGAGTTCTAGTCCCGGCTTTGGTAAAGATATGCACTGCTGACGAGCTCTTACAAGAACGAAACTCGAGTCTAGTGCTCGTTTTCGGAAGAGGCTGACTGAAACGTAGGTGGGACTGCGACAGCTGCAATTAGTTGTGAGCTCTGTTAAGTTTATGTGATCCAAGACTCCGCACTAGCCTCCAGTAACAAAGATATGAAAAGTGTATGTACTAGCAAGAATCGGACGGGTCCGGTTGATCGGTTGCCTGGACTGTTGGACTACGCATTTAGCTGTCAATTACGTCACTGAAATGTGCTTGTTGGCGGATCGCAACAGTTTCGGATTCTCTGTCTTCTAATAGCATTACGATAATACAACTTTTCAGGTATGCGAGTTTTTAATTCTTGTTGTAGTTTTTAATTGCACAATGTGTGAAGTAACAGGCGATTGCCTGTGGCAAATGAAAATGCATACAAATCCAATTTTGTACTGTTCTGTTGATCTACTGTTTAAAAATTAGGAGATTATGAAAGTATGAGAAAACCGAAATGGTGAAGAAATTTAACAGTTTGGTTATCCTGGGAAACCAAGAGAAATTATAAAACTCAGCACGACAGCGGAATCTTGTGTGAATGACTGAGTGTACGATGATGCTCACAGTGATTGAAGGAAGTACCGTTTTTGGTGTTTGCCGTGACAATATCCATGAAAAAGCAGAAGCAAACACTTCCCTAGCGAGGTAAAAATTTAAGACCAGAAGTTATGGGTGGATTGGTAGCGAGGTATGTCGCTTTGCGTTGATCGTTATCCAAAAAAGATCGTTGCTGTAGGTCCGCATCACTGGTATATGTGAACAGGATGGAACAGCTTTGAAATTTACCACATCTAACCGATTGTCATTCCTTTTGGTTCCTTCCAATCGAACTCCTCATTATTCGATAAACAATGGTATTTTGTTGTTCTAGCTTAGTTGATCTTCGTATGCGCTATGTGATTCACTGTCTACTTCGACTTTCCTCGTAATTTAGGTTAAGGAGATGGGATTGAATAATCCGGATATTCTGGTGGCGGCTACTCTACTGGTGTGCGCCGGTCGATCACGCGAAGCTGTTGACTATCTTCTCAGTCATGATCGTGTGAAGGAGGCGCTCATCCTCGCTCGAATTCGTTTGTGTCCAACTGATGCTGAGCCGATTGTACGTAAATGTCTTAACCGGATTATGGAACGCCGTCTGGTCGGTGAGATCACTTTTATCGGTTCAATTAGAGCCTTAGGAGAGGGAAACTGGATTGAGGCACACACGCTAATCAGACAATCTGCAGTCACTTCGGTTTCACGTCCTGGAGCGGAAGTTGAGTTGTTGGCTTCTAGTTGGGTGGAACTGTCTATTCTTCTGGGCTCTTCTGACAGTACAGCTGTGACAAACGCATATGTACGATTGGCGTGCAGTTGTCTAGTCGTCGGTTTCAATTTGCTGCCGGAACAACGCCTGGTTTACCTTGAAAAGTGGTCCACAATTTCTCCATCCATTTCAGACGAATGTGGTGTTACTTGCTTTGCATTTTTGCTCCACGTTGGTGAATATTTTTCTTCGATACTTGAAGGATCAGTAAACCATGCGTCCGAAGACGAACGGTTCAGGTCTGACGCAGATGCTTTGTTGATGCTGCGCGCTTTGAGGGACTCCGCGCGTGATCGACAACCGTCTGGTCTATGGACTGTTTGTGTCGTTCATGCAGTATTGGACTTTGCTATTTGTCAGTTGGTTTCCACTGATTCCGATGATGAAAAGCAGTCAACTGATGATTATATTCGATTCGGGACAAGCCTACGTCGTTGTGTGAGCATTAATTGCAAGGACACTTTACAGCTTATTGGTGGTTTGTTGCTAAACGCCAGTCGTGCGGTTCATAAAGACTTGCGTCTTATTGAGCAACTTTCAGCAGAATTGTCTTCAGCTGCAGACACTCCGTCGGAGCCTGTTTCGGTGGCCTAACTGAACTGTATGAACTCCTACTAATCAGGTCATCCCTTTTTGATACTGCTGCATTTCACTATCCTTCAGATTGGCGTGGTCTATTTTGTGTAAATACACTTTTTCGTATCCTGTCCAATTCTGACAATCGTTTTATATACGTGTTTGTTTTATTCTGTTGTCTCCTAGGCCCAGTGGTATGCAAATAGTTTAGTGGTTAATCAATTGGTCATCATCTTTGCCAATGCGTGAGAAACCGGTGCTTTTTCCCGGACAACGGCTGTTATTTGTATGTTTGAATGAGATTGATGTGGAGTCTTGTTGTGATGTAGTACTTGTTTAGTGAAGGAGCTAAAGAGACGAAAAAAGGTAATTTTATCTATAGGTAGTCGATCGCTGATCTGTGGTTTTGCTGACTGGCAACCGGGTGTTAGTGAACTCGTATGGACACAGTTAACCCACTTATCCGCCGATTCTCGTGATGATTGGAAGGGATGAGCTTAGCATTTTTCGTAGCTGCAGATAATGAAAATAACGTCCTCACATATGGTTTTCTTGATGTACGCACTTCGAATGCAAAATAGCCTTGAAACTCAGACCCCTGGCCTTGACCTTCAGTTTTTTTGAGGATGAAGGTAATAACTGATTGCTTTTGAATTGGTCATATTCTGTCATGCTGCATGAAGATTGCCTCTTGACCAGTACTCGTTACTACTAATTTCCGTCATGTGTGAAACTGAACGGGTCACCCGTTTCTTCATTACTTCCAACATACTCAGGAGTCTTTTAATCTAACTACTTCTTAAATGAACGGAACAAAATACTTAAAGAACTGACTGGCTTCTGATCTGATTGCGAGTTCAATAGTCATTTTTACTTATACTGACAATTGAACGCCTAATGATTTATGGATCCAAAAGTGGCTCTTGCCATGGTTTCCTGCAGCTTTTATGAAATTACTACTCTTTTCTGGGAGTACCGGTGAACTATATTGATTGATATCTTTTGTACTGATCAGGTATGACGATTATTCCAAGAGTTCGCCATTTCAGTCGGCTTTCGTCAAGCCTGACTGTGATAACTGACAGTTCGGAATAGGAACTTGGATATACTCTCAGGTGCTGGGCTGGGCGATGATGGGTATACAGACAGTGTCACTTTATGAAGTTTCTCTGCAGACCATATGCAGGTAGTGTTAAACGGTAGAACTTGCTTACACAAGATGCATTTCACACTTCCGAATGTTAGGAGAAATCTCAAAGTTGCCAGACGACGACGTGATCATGGTCTATGAATGCCTGGCCATTCCGTTGGCTAAAGTTGGGTTGTCATCGATATAAATACATCAACAGTCAACACGGACGGTTATATATATATATATATATATATATATATATATATATATATATATATATATGCGGGGCTAGCGAGTTGCATATGTGTAAATTTTCATTAGCGTGAGCTGCCCCAAATAATCCGCGTGATGTTTGAGATACGCACGCGCTTCGTGTGACAAAAATAAGTATTTAAGCCGATCCCATGTTGAAATTATCTACCCCTGTGTTCTTTACTCGTACGAATCAAGCATTGGAACATTGCAGCTTCCGAAACTACACTATTGTATTGTCATCCGTTCTGATTCGCGAGAATTGTCGGTTACATGGTGCATCTCGATTTTGATGAGTGTGCTTGAAGTTCAGTCGTGTTGCAGTCCCTTGAAAACAGTAGAATTCCTGTGAAGATCAAAAAAGCTTTTACCACGAAAACACGAAGAAAAGCCACTCGTTTATTTATATTTCTGCTTTCGCCGAAAGTTTATAGCCACGAAATCTAAAAGTTCGTCTGTTCTTTGCGTTGTTATTGAGAGTGCACTATTCTGGAACTTTTTTGTTGTTAACCACTCACCTTGTGTAACGTTTTAAAGATCTGTTTGGTGATAGATTTATTCATCTGTGCCGGTAAGCTCGTCGTTCTCTTCTGTGCGTTGTTTCTGCCATTCAGAACATTCGTGTGAATGACTCTTTGGCTTGCTATTGCGCTGGTTGATTGAGCACTTGGCCAAATTACGTTAGTTGAACCATTTGTCCTGTATAACACAATACACACTACATAATGCAACAATTAACTGCCAGAAAAATACGCATGTAGGCAGAAAATGATGTGACTATTGGTCAAGATTTCTTTGTCGTTCCAAGTGGTCATGGTGATCTTCGCAATTACTATTGTTGTTCGTATATACTTAACACGTGGTGACCACTAAGTACCAGACGTGCCACGATGAGAAAGATAACGTGTATGGCAAAGAAGCGAAAGAAGTATGAAGGGTTTAAGAAGAAAAGTTACAACGGTACACACAGGGATTCGCAACACGAGCGCCGTTGACTTCTTTTCTTTGCCATATCGGACAGCATCATCAAACAAAGGTGTTCATTTCCTTTCGGATCCCAGCCAAAAAGCCGTGAGCGTGTTACTTATCGAGTTTCAATATCAGGATCTTCATACCCGGACGGAAGTCATGCGCTGATCATCAGGCTGCGGCTTCCAACCCAACTCGCTGTTGGCGAATAAGGCATCATGTGGCAGGCGGTGAGTTGGCATTTGCGAAATGTGGTCAACTCAACAATGACTGTGAGACGAGATAAGTATGCTCGAGGATGAACAGAGTCTATTCATCTCGATGACACGTCGACCAACTTCGTCATTGTTGACGTGGTGATTGTAAGTAGGTTCCTAGCTGTCAGTGAGGTCAGTCGTTGTGATATTCGTTGACATTAGTGAATCAATGGCTGACATTGTTGCTGTACCGCACTACAACCCTGGAGAGCCCAGATTGAGTGTCGAACAAGGGAAGAGGAATGGGATGTAATTCTTTAATATCCTGTATCTGAACTCAAACAGTGTATGAAAATGATGTTGAAGCACTATCCTCAATGGTCGCTAGTGTAAATGCATTTCAAAAATACACTGACTCTTGCAGTGCTTTAGCGAAATTTCACTTTTTCTACCACAGCCACCGCCCATTCATATTGTTGTGACAGCAAATCAGACTCATGACTAGATACGTTTCTGCGTGAGAAGGAGAGAGGGATAAGTTGTGACTGGAGGTTCCCTATTAGGCTAGACGGTTTTTCCTCGTGACCACGGGAGCCGGGATTTTCAACCGCTCTACCACTGTGTTTCATACAGCCCTGCAACCATGAACTTTTTTGTCCGGCCGCTTTTTCATTCTAATGCGGAAAGCTGTCAAGTTTTCTATAGAGCACGTTTTTACCGATGGATCACCCCTCTCTATAAATTCCATTTTTGTGTGCTGTTTTCCTGTTTGATTTGCGTTCAAATCACTCAGTAATAATGTCGTCGTTTCTTGAATTTTTAGCCGTGATTCTTAGTACTTTTTGCTAACATGCTTTTGCTTTGAATTGGAGTACCGGGCAGCACTTCGTTCATTTACAGTTACGTGTCACGTGTTAGATAATTCTTGTCCCATTGTGCGTATTACAATTCATTCTCGTTGCTGGTTTTGTATACTTTTATTCAGTCACTATTTTGAATCGTTACAGACCATCTAACACATGCCTTCCGCACATTCACGTCGGACTCGGCTATCCTATTCCACTGAGTTAGAGAAAGCCAAGCAGCAAGCTGCTTTGGTACAGACTCCAATTGAACGAGTGCAAGAAACCCTGATATCCAGTTCGCAATCGTCTGTTTCCAGATACTGGACTAGTAGTAATACTCTGGACAATATCAGAATGACTTCTTTCGGGTGCGTTCGGCTTGGATTTTTACTCATTTCTTTTCCTTCCCTATGCAGTTTGATGTGTAAGCAAGCCTAGTTGGAGATAACAGTGAATGCTCGTTTGAACTTTGCTCTCTGAGCACTAAACCTTCATGTGCACTCATATTTGAAGTGTTTGATGCAGTGATTACTCCATTTCCATCGAAGTTTAGTGTACAATTCTTTGCTCCTTGGTTGTGAGCCGAACCTTGACAATTTGTGTAAGATCTTGGTAGTTTTTTTCCCAGTTTTTTTTACATTTGAGTGTTCCGTGAACAGGTTTTTTTCATGACATACGGGTCAGATCAATTGTAACGGATGGATGATATTCAGCGTTTTCGAAACGTTGTGTAAGATTATCTCAGTCAGTCTGATAGGCGGTTGTACTAAGTTGCTTGGTAGGTTGTTCCTTGGATGTACACAGTGTTTTGGTACACAATTGTTAACAAATATTTTACTACGGTTTACTTACGACACATGCGTGTCATAGCATGCATAGTGACTCAATGTAGTAAATGCCCTTGTAGACTTATGCGAGATCATTAAAACTTATGTTAACAAACTTCATATATTGTCTTCGATGTCATTTACTTATGCACAGTTGCACCTTTACAGTACTGACTTATACCCGGGATTGATTATTCTCCTTCACAGCAAATGCCATAGGTAACTTAGAAAACTTTCTTTGAGTGCTGTGTGCAAGAGATTTCGCTTCTGTACAAGTGCTATCTGTGACAAATCGTCCTCTTTTTGGGAATGTTACAGTTACCAACCATCAACGTGTGATTTGTGATGAGTACTGCAAGCCACAATTCCAGTAAATGTTAAGTTTGAGACTTTCGTAGTTCTCGCTACACTGACCTGATCGGCATACTTTTTGTTAACGTCATATTATCGTTACTCACAAGCGAAAGTGGTTGAGCGTTCAGGTATGGTCGTTCAATCGTGTCTAATGTGAGATCAATGGCACAATGGTCAACATGGTTGCTTCATAAAACAGTGGTCGGAGTTCTAACGCCAGCCGTGGCAAGGATATGCACTACTGACGTGCTCTAACAAGAGCGAAACTCGATTCTAGTGTTTCTTTTCTAAACAGGCTGACTGGAAAGTTTGCCCGAATGCGAAGGATGCGATCAACTATGAGTGATGTTCAACTTAGACTTAACGTCATATTTGTTCATGGGTAAGTGGTACTTATTTATTTGGAGCATCTCAGTGTAGTGTAGTCACCAGGCGCAGTATCGTGTGATCTTATTCACGTTATCATTTTGTTATACTCGACAAACGCGTGCAAACTGAAACAAATAAACTACTGGCTTTTGACCACTTACGTTGTTAATCTATGTTTAGTTATCAAAATAACTGAAACCAATTTCGTCTGGGGTATCTAACCACTAACATTCGTCATCACTGTAATAAAGGACAATACATCAGTCGTTCATACTGATGCTTACCAGCCACACAACCATGATGGAAAGAAAACCAAACTCTGTGTAGAAACAGAAGAGAAAATAGGAATGAGACAGGAAGGGACCTAATTACCAAAAATAGCCACGTCTGTATTCAAACATCAAAGCATCTACATCTTGCATACAAACGAACAATCTGTGATTGAAAGTAAAGCGCCATCAGCAAGACAGCTTCCTTACGGCTTTCATTGCCCCGCGTCATTAAGTGGACTCACTTCACAGACAACTCGGTCAAACAACGACAACATTCACGCCACTGAACCCGGTTAGCTGCCATATCACATAACGTCTCAAGCCACCGACTCTGTGAGTCGCATGGGTCTCAGTGCGGGAGACGATCCAGATCTACAGTGGCCAACCCCTTTGTAAACGACTTCATTTTTCTACGGCAGGTCATCGTCTGTCTACCTCGCACCTTGTGCCAGTCGGCCGCAACGTCGGCCAGGAGTGCTCGATGTGGTAGACGACCAGCTGTCATCCTTAGTACATGGCCTAGCCGTCTAAGTCTGTGCGAGTGTAAGGATTGGACGAAAGAACTCGTTTGACAATCAGTGCCAAGCATCCGCTCCCTAAACTTCTTGTTTCTTACTCGACGGTCAAATACCTTAAGACGGTTTTTATTTTCCACCATGAGCTGCCAGGTTTCGTAGCCGTAAAGTAACGCAGCCTTCACTATCGTCTTGTATACGCGACTTATGAGCCTCAGAGAGATACCTCTCTGTCGCCATAAGTGCCTCAGAATGGCGAATACTGCTCTAGCCTTAGAGATACGTGCTTCTATCCCATTATGTACACCTTGGTAGCCGCCACTAAAGCAGCTTCCCAAATACACAAGTCGGCCAACAACCTCCGTGACTTCACTATCTAACATGGAGTTGACGTAATCACAGCACTCCTGCAGAAGCACTGCATTTTGAGGCTACGAAGCGTATTCGGAAGCATTTAGTGCACCGCGAAATAGCCTCTAGCGTTGTTTGTGCTGCTTGGAAAGTGTCAAACAGCAACATCTTGTTGTCAGTATAATCAAGGTCATTCAGTTTTGTACCAGGTAGGAGATTGGCTCCAGTAGCTTTTGAATACCACAGACGGTTCTCCATTGTGTCGTCCATCACAAAATTAAACCTTGACGTTCGGCGCTTCTGAAACTGTCAGACAGTTCACCGTAAACCATAACGTGAGCTGAAGTATAAGAATTAAACGTCGACAGTGTTTTCACGTACTTGGTCGGTACACCCCTGCTTCTAAGCGACTGTAGAAGTGTACATCGATCCACCAAATCGAACGCATCTTTATAGTCGAGAAATACGGTGATTGTTGGCTGACGGTATATATGACGTTGCTTTGGAATTTGACGAAGAGTAAAAATGTGATCTATACATCCCCGACCAGGACGAAATCCTGCTTGTTCTTCTCTAATGTTTACCTCCTGAGTTGCAGTGGATTGATGTATTATAGTGGATGACAGAACCCTAGTGATGACTGGGGTTAAACTAATTCCCCGCTAACACTAAGAACAGAAACCTCGTGAACCAATGCGATAAGAGCGTATTTGGCTAACATGTATGTAATATCCCATTGTCTCTTTGCAATATTAATCCCAAATCGATTTTAAGAGATATGTGGATCGGATTTCCTATCGTGTATTGGTAAAAAAACAAATAATGGTTATGAAGTGGCTGTTCGAAAAATTTGTATTTTATCATTTTCGTTTATCATACTGTAAATTGAATATCACTCGCAATTAGCCCTAGCCTTCACTTTTGGCGTTTGCGTTTAATAATTCCTTCTTGTCTAATGTAAAGCTAATGTCAAAATGGCCAATACAGTTATCTCGTGAAAAAGTGGTTGGAGTTCACCTGCTGGCCATCGTAGAGACATACGCTACTTACGAGCTCTAATAAGAACGAGGAGGATAGTTCTTTTAAAAGAGGCTGGCTAGAAGCTTTACGGGTGTGTCAAAACTGTGATCACTCGTGAAAAGTGTTCAACTCATATTAACTAAAACTCCTTTACTACTTGCCGGTTTTAGTTATTCACAATAAACACAATTGCGAAAAATCTGGGCTTCGGCTGGATTTGAACCGGCGCCAAGAACGGCATAATCAGACGCCACAAGTGCTCTACCAAGTGACCTACGAAATCCTGCTTGAGCAGTCAATCTCACGATCATTCGGTTGATTCCATGTGACACGGTTGGGTGGGTAACTAGGTCCAAATATGAAATTTCTGAGCTTCCGGTATGGCTTCGTAGTTCAGTTGGTTGGACGCTTGCCGCATCTGGGTATACTGTTTCTACCGCTGGTTGGAATTCAGTTAGACCTCTAAATTACCAAGTCTGCCAAACTACCTACCTGTTTTGGTTATGTTCATAATGTGAAACAGTTAGTCCCCTTTAGAAGTTTGAATAAAACAGTTAAAACACGAAAACTGGTAGATGCGATCATTTTTTAATGACTCGTCAACACAAAATTTACAATAACATGGATCAGTTTTTTGTAGAAAATAATTCAGGGGTTTGATACCCAATCAGCGGGTTAACATAGGTCACTAAGTCCAGAGTTAGGTCAGGTTCACGAACAGTTGTTTCCGTACACAGATAGCTGGCTTGACGCGGTTGATTACTATCGCTTCAGCAAACCTTAGGAATTTCGTATTAAAACGACACAGAATACTAATACTTGTAACAATTGTATTCAGAACTTTGTCTAATAAACACAAGAAAAATGAAATATTGCTGTCTGCTGTAATGAGTTTATCCTGAGGATCTTTGATCAATTCAGAACAACTTAATGTATGCAGCACTAGTCCCGTGGTTATAATCTGACTGTTTCAAACGTTGTTATTCATACGCGCTTTTGCGTCGTTACGGCACTCATCATTGCCTGACTATGGGGTGTTTATCTTCACTGAACGAAAATTTTGGTTGGCGGTTGCTGTTAAGAGGAGTTGTGTTCCGACCTCCTCAAGGGCATTGCATGATGGTCAGACTTGCACCTTGTATTGATCCGATAAGGTCATGTTAACTTAGGCTTTGCCTGTACTGGGTACAGTTATATCAGACGAAAGACATATTGGGTTGTTGACCGATTAAGAGTGCTTGGGTAGTTATGGATGATCCCATGAACATAAACACCTTTCAAGAAAAAACTACAGGAATTGGGGAAAGGTACTGTCAAAATTCGATGGCAAGTTGATTAACCACAACTACCGATGTGCAATTCTACATAGTTAAAAATCTTGTAGTATAGCTTGGAAATCTGATGTAGTTTTTGGTGCATCTTCTCTGCACTGCAATAATGTAAATCCCTCATGAAGGTCTTATTCATTAACCCCTTAGGCTTGAATCATTCACTGCCAAGCAAGTTAGGTCCTTAGGTTGTCAACTTACTTCCGAATCCTCAAGACGACCGCATCGCCTGTTGTCTCCCAGGCTACCCTGTTCGATCAAGAATGAGAAACTCTCTTTTACAACTTGAGCAACCGAAAAATGTCAAAAGTTGTAGCTTCCCTAACAGTGACGTTCAACTTTCATTAATTTATGTCTTAGCTACTAATATTCCCTCTTCTTCAATGCTTGTGGACATTTGTCTGCTAATCGCCTTCTAATATCAAAACAGCTGACAAATGTTCTTACTTCGTGTATCCGTACGCCCTCAGATAGGCCAGCAAACTGCTGTGGCTGGCACTCTCTCAAATCAAGCTTGATGAATGTTGTGTCGTTGAAGCGTGAGCTTATGTTTCGAACACCGTTCCGCACTTCATTTAATCTCTAGATGACTGGATCCAAGCGCTTCTTCCTCGTAGTCTCCGGTTATACCGAAACTGCATGTTGTGATCAGGCCTTACCGAGGATTGTATTGAGTTCCAAATCAAAACAGTACTTGCTAGCTCAGTTCTCAGGCTTAGATTGTCGCTTAAGTGTTGTGAACGCAATTCTGAAGAACGTCTTAACAAATAAATCGATGTACGTTCCAACGGGCGATCGTTTAGTTGCTACCACGCATGCATTCTGTCGTCATCAACAGGACTGGTTTTCTTCTACGTCCATAATCCTCTTAACCAATCGTCATTTGACCGTAAGGTTGTGATTTCGGCAGTGGTCAGTACAGTCTGCCCAGAGACTTGAACAAAGACCGTTTGGTCGAACGGGCGTTTTCATCTAGGAATAGTTGATTTATACCTTCTCTGGTTCATGGCTGTGTTAGCTGTCGGTGTGGTGTTAGTAAGACCATATATGAAAGAGTTCGCTTACCACTAAACAACCGTGTCGATTCAACGGTTTGGCTGAAATGTTTACGCAACAGTTCAGTTAACCTTAATAGGATCTTACAAACGATGGGACCTGAATGACCATTTATTTCGTACCCCGTCAGAAGTTACACAAGTCTTATAGACCGATCTCTTAATGCCTAACGAAGCCTCATATCCATACCTGATTCCCTCTTTTTATTTCGAAGTTTGTTGCGAGGGTTTGATGACAGGACTGATAACATTCTTTTCGGTAGCGTCGGTATTTTCTCTATCGCTTCTAAGCTGTCAATTGATTCTTGGAAGGTATGCAATATTCCGACCTAGTCGTTGGTTCATGGTTCATCCATGTGGGCTGCAACTGGTGTTATATTGGCAATACTCGTATCAGCAACCAACGGTCGTAATATTTTGTAGACCTACATTACGTTTTTGATTTGGTGATTCCTGACGCTCTCTTTAGCCACTCCTTTCGTGTGGATGTCCCAGAAAAATGTGTAAGTCCATTAGCCCCGTTATACGCTCACTCCACGAACGGAATATGAACTTATTGGCAGCTATCTCTGGTATTCACTTTCTTGAGTGGTGTTCGTTGAGGACTTACGATCCCTCACTTCCCGTTAATCTTTGCCATCAATTTAGAGGGCACGCGTAGCAGAATTGTTGACGTTGGTGATGATTTTCTTCCTGGGATCGTAAACTGACCAACATGGAGTATGTAAATGACGTTGTTTCACTTAGCATCTCCGTAAGGACGCGTATGTCTGGCGCCCATACAATTTGGGAACGCGCGGTCACTCAGACCGTTGCTCTAATAGTTCATTGCAACCATTAACGTGCACACGTCAAAAAAATAGTAAATCATTCCTACTAACCTTGCTTTTCCTGGTATTTTTTTTACGGAAATTTTCATGTTTTTTTCTGTTGACGTCTGATGTGATACCATGTTGTCATGCCCGGTGCCGAATGGTTATTTATATGCACACAAAGCCAAAAGGTCTCCCACGCTCGTATTTATATAGCAAACGGTTAAAGACTGTAATCTATCGGTCTTCAAGATTGCCCTCTAAGTTGTATCAGATTGGCATAATCAGCGCATACCAGGCCAGACCAGTGAAATATGGCTGCATTCTGAAATGAGTGTGTGTGGACTGCGTGGTTGATGCTTAACCGCATGTCCTCAACACGGCCTTCTATCACCGTGTGGAACAAATTGAATTTATACGCGCCTGTCCGGGTGATTCGATCTCATATAACACTGCACAACGTCTCATCGCCCAATCCACTCTTGACTTTCTGTACCTCTTCGACAGAAAACAAATGTGTACGAAATATCCGAACAGAATGCTCATGCCTCTTTGGTATCGTCGCAGTGCGCTTACGGACGCCAAAAGTTCATCCGAGGCATAATCGAAAGCACCTTGACTTCATTTCATTGTCATCTGTGGGCACAGGTAATGTCTGCCAGTGGCAAATTTGGGTCATCCAGTTCCACTGGGACGTTTTAAACTGCCGTGCTTCACAAATTTTGCTTTCGAAAGTACACTTTTCTTGGCAACATTTAATACTTTTGAACTTGATTACTGATTTAAGAGGCATTACTGGACTCTGTAGAGTCTTCATGTCGGTGAACATAACAAGAACTGTACAGAGATTCAGTCCTCTGTATTCCGAGTCATTTATGATTTTACAAGTCATCGTGCCATAGGTAGTATCTGTTTGATGGTTAGAATTGGCTGAAAGCAGTCGGCCGGTTTTGTGGTCTTCGCCGCTCATTATCTGCGAGACAAACGGGAAACTTGACCCGGAAATGGATCATTCTTATTGAAGTTCAGCATCTGCTGTCCATGTGGCAAGATATGTGGTCGAGATTCACTGTGTTTGCTGTAAACACGAAACCGGCCATGTCTTGTCGGCGACTTTTGCCCACTGAATACGTACTGTTTTTATGCCAATGTACTTTGTAAAATCATATTACTTTTTTGAATTCCAGCTTATGTGCCAGCATTGTGTTTGGTCATCTTTATCGCTGCACAAAGTTGAATGTGCATAGAGTTGCAGCTATACTTTGACCTAGATGTATGGTTTGATCTTTCCACATCGATCTGGTGCTTCTTTGGGTGCAACTCCGGCGATCGATCATTTACACTCTTTATCCTCGTTCCCTTTTTAGTCTGTGGCCACCAGTGAGGAGATTTTTCGGCCTTGTGTGTATATTACTGATAAGTAGTTTGGCAGATTTGGCAGTTTGAAGGAGCCTCAGGTGGTGGGTTCCGTATGAAAGAGTGAGACGATTGTATGATTGAATCCAAATGTAAAATTTCCCGGCTCCTGGTGTGCATTCGTAACTCGACTGATAAAATGGCTTTCCGCGTTTGAGCATAATGTTCCTTTGTGTGTATAACTAGTCGTGTTGCTCATTTTGCACCCAGGTACACTTCCAACTCATGTAACCAGTGCGTTTTTTCTTTATCAGATTTGAACGGACAGATTATACATACGGAGACAGGTGAGTATTTTGATCGTGTGTTTGTTCGCTTTTTCACTTCATCTGTATCTCATTGTAAACTCTTATTAATACCGCCACTTTTCTGTCATCCAAGATTAGTAAGCAAGACCTGTTTACTAGCGCCGCCTGTGCAATAGTATCAGCTCACGAAAGACCGCATTCTCAAGGCGTAAAAATCAACAGACCATTTGTATTGCGTAGCACCATTGAGTAAACCTATTTTTTGAAATGCGAGCACACCCAGCAGAAACGCCTCGTGCCAAGCGACCCGCCAGAAACATTATCTGGTCTGGAGTGAATGGTTTTTACTCGCGTGAATGCCATTCACGCACAGCACAAATGGACCGATCAAGTGATCACACCTGTTACAGCAGTACGCAACAAGTAGCGTACCAAACCATTTGAGTTAATTGAATAAGTGTTCATCGCTGAATGTGGGTTATCAGTTTGGACAGGACGTCTTCGTTTGTCGTCACCTCCTCAGGGCAAATCACTGAACCATTCTTTGAATAGCGTCTTTCAGCAGTGCTTTTGGAGCACTTAGTCTCAAACACGCGCACCTTAGAAGCGGAACTGTAAAAGCATACTGTCAAGGATACTGTGCGTAAGTGTACTGAATTGGACTCCACCAGTGTTCGATTCGCGCATATGGAAAACTACACAATTTACATTTTATGCAAACGTATGTCTTATTCATCGCAGTTTATAGTCTAATATACATTATGGACATGCGCAGACTACTACGTACCTTTACCTGTCTGATAGCACCATTCCACCGTATACCACCAAACGTCAACACCAGCCTGCTGGCTAATGGCACCACCTTCACGCCACACAACCCAACACGACGCGTGCGATACATTGTCACTGGTAACTTCACTATGCCGACCTTTGTGTAAAGCATGAACGCGCCACAAAAAGCGGCCAATCGACGATAGCCACCCAAACACATGGGTTTTGCAGTTTTTCTTTATATCATCACCACCCACGAACATTACGGACGGGCCGGCTAGCTGATGCACGCTTTATAGGAGTGAGTAACGCGCACTGCCGTGATATATGCGGTCACCCGGTCCGTTTATTCACGTGATTGTCTATCGTTGATATAGTTGGTAAGCCACGCGGTAGCCCATTGGTTCTCACTCAGCCGACTGTCACTATGCCCTGGTCGCGTCGCTTAATGACATTTAGTGTGAAGTCAACCGGCTTCATCCGTCAGAAAACTATGGCGCCAGTAAGAAGCAGACATCTGATTTACTTTGTAGCAAAGCGTGCATTCTTAATAGTGAGAAGATAGACAGCACCCCTCGAAGATATCTGTGTACTGTTGCTGTTTGCTCCGATATTAACGATACCGTCTAACAAGGGGTTGGGAATTGTTAAGCTCACTAATGTTCCTATCTTGCATTCAGTATATTGCAAAAAATAGGCACAACAGAGCTGGTGATGAATGAGTTTCAAGCATCAAGCGGGTTTCTATCGCAGTTCAAACGTAGAAGTAGTATTTATAGACTAAAGCACATTGTGAGTGCGATAAAATAGATATTGTGTGTACTGCAGTTTGTATTTACATACAATACCCGAAATATCTTCAATGGGCCGTCACCAGCAATAGTACAGTAGTACGTGATCGGTAGCCCGACACACTTTAGGACTGTCTTCGTTTCAGAGAAGTCACAGGGAAGCATTTCAACTTATTATAGTCGTATGCTCACTCTGAGTGTAGAGTGCAACTGTTTCGCGCATTCTCCACTTCAAGGTGTTCTGCAGGGATATCTTGTACCCCCTACTCTTCGTCTATGTAATAAATGGTGGTCTGAGAGGAGCCTTCAGAGGTTCAGAGCATCTTGGACTGGAGCTTCTACCAGGTAGTAAGCTGACATATTTAGTAGACGGACCACGTTGCTTTACGTAGTTCTCTACAACGAACATGCAGACGATGTTCAGTCGGTTGACTGGTTTAAATGATCTGTGTAGTATTCACCTTGCACCCCTAACGTGTAAACTGCGGTTATAGCATTCTTATCGATGACAATGCTCAAATACTGATGTATCAAATCTTTGGGTAATCGAATGATTATTTATCATGTAAGTGTTGATTGTCGTCGTGTATGGTATTTTGAAACAGATAAGACTATCCACATCTCTTGTGCACTTTTTGATTGAATACCAGAAGTCAATGGTTAGAATGTAGTGGCGAAAACGTCAGCTACCAGCGTGTAAAACCGTACACTCGTGTTGCAATCACTTTGGGGCTCATGAAAATTCCTGCCATCTTTGAAATTCAATCACTTTATTGCTTCAAGGGTGTACGAATAAGATGTGTTGGACGATTTCGAGTTAGTGACTAACCACATTCAACTAAAGACTGCATCGTACTGAGAAAAATGTCCTTCCGTGCCTGGACACCGCAAGCAAGATTGCGGCCGTTTGATCAGAAAATTTCACCACCTTCAACCGTGGTGTGATTGATACGAACGCACAATCAAAGTTCCTTGTAAACAATGTAAGCGTCTTGGACCCTCAGTCAAGCCGTATGCGGTTGTGCAATGTGTCGTTTACTGTCAGCCTTCTGTTTACGCTGAAGTGAGTACTGAAGTTGACGAGGATGCGACAATGGCTGCCCAGTTCAGAAGTCTGTGCTCCGGTCGAATGGCCTCATTACACCAGAGGCGTTCGTTTACATCGATGGAGATACCTCTGTTAATGAGAAGGCGGTCCCAGGTTACTGGGAAATTGCTGTCTCATGTGCACTTGGCAATTCAGCCGACACCGAAAAATGAGAGATTGGAATGCACACTTACCATTGTGTCATCACTGCCGATCATGCGGGCTACTGTAAAGAAAGTCTTGCAAACGTACTTTCGTACGTGCAATGATAACAGGGTATGCAGAGCACATTGTTGAAATTGCGTCAACGACACAATTGGAAAACAAGGCATGCCTTCAAAAACAGTCTCATCATCATCATCATTATAGACAGCAATGCATCAGTGGTTCACATCGATGCTTAACTGTCACACAAACATAGAGAGGGAAGCAAATCTTATACAAGAAGAGAATGGAAAAAAGAGGCGAACGGAAGAGACCCAACAACTTAAAAAATAAATTGTTACGTCCATTCAAACGTCTATTCAAACATACAACATCAAAGTGCCTACGCCTTGTAAACAAACAACCAAGCTGTAGGTGAAAGTGGGGTGTCATTAGAAAGACAACTGCCTTACGGCTTTCATTAAATACACTCACTTCACAGACAACTCGGTCAAACAACGACAACATTCACACCACTGAACCCGGTTAGCTACCATATCACATAACGTCTCAAGCCACCGACTCTGTGAGTCGCATGGGTCCCAGTGCGGGAGACGACCCAGATCTACAGTGGCCAACCCCTTTGTAAACGACTTCATTTTCCTACGGCAGGTCATCGTCTGTCTACCTCGCACCTTGTGCCAGTCGGCCGCAACGTCGGCCAGGAGTGCTCGATGTTGTAGACGACCAGTTGACATCGTTAGTACATGGCCTAACCGTCTAAGTCTGTGCGAGTGTAAGGATTGGACGAAAGAACTCGTTTGACAATCGTTGTCGCCATGGGTGCCTCAGACTAGCGAATACCACTCTAGCCGTAGAGTTACGCGCTTCTATTCCATTTCCTACAACTCGACCACCGCCACTGAGGCAGCTTCCCAAATACACAAATCGGCCAACAACCTCCGTGACTTCACTATCTAACATGGAGTTGACGTAATCACAGCACTCTCGCAGGAGCACTTTGCGTTTTGAGGCTGCGTAGCGTGTTCCGAAACATTTAACACACCGCGAAATAGTCGCTAGTGTTGTTTATGCTGTTTGTAAAGTGTCAAACAGCAACATCTTGTTGTCAGTATAATCAAGATCATTCAGTTTTGTACCAGGTAGGAGATTGGCTCCAGTAGCTTTTGAATACCACAGACGGTTCTTCATTGTGTCAACCATCACAAAATTAAACCTTGACGTTCGGCGCTTCTGTTGCTGAAACTGTCAGACAGTTCACCGTAAACCCTAACCTGAGTTGAAGTAGGAGATTAAAGCGTTGACAATATGTGGACGTACTTGATCGATACACCCCTGTGTTTATTCGGTTCTAGGCGTGTAAGTCGATCCACCAAATCGAACGCTTCTTTATAGTCAAGAAGTATGGCAATTGTTTGTCGGTGGTATGCATGACGCTGTTCCAGAGTTCGACGAAGAGTAAAAGTGCGATCTTTACACCCTCACCTCGGGCGAAAACCTGCTTGTTCTTGTCTGATGTTTACTTCCTGAACTGCAGTGAATCGATGTATTATAGTGGATGTCAGAACCCTAGTAATGAAAGGGATCAAACCAGCTCCTCTATGGTTTTCGCAAGAGTCCGGAACATCTTTCCTGATTATGGGAACTGTTATCAAGTGACCACAGCATGGAGGAGTGGTCTTATTCTTGAAAACAAATTGGAACAATTGCATCCAGGCCTTTGCTAACGTCTCTTCACCTTCTTCGAATAGTGTTGGCACAAGATCATTTAGGCCGGCAGCCCTATTACGTTTAAGAGTCGAAATGCAGACCTCACTGTCAACGGATGTCACTGAATCTACCGACTAGGGTGCTACATTACAAGTTTTGTGACGGCAACACAGTAGAAGCAGAAGGCCAGCGTAATTGACCTTCAAGTTGTTCTTCCTAGCGCTCTAATCTTCTACACTTATCATAGCTGAGTGTGCCGCCTACCTCGCTGATGGCCTCATTGACAAACAGTCGATTTAGACCAGTAGCACGGATAAGCTGAAGAGTATGCCGATGTTTCGTGAAGCTGAAAGGGTTTCCAATTCCTTAACTTTCCCCACTTACCTTGGCTCATGGTCGATGATCAGACTACGTTCAGTTTTCACACGGATATCCTTGCGAAACCTTTTGTATGAACTGCAAGAAGAAGTGCTCCGTCTGGTGTCTAACAACTCCAGGGATTTCTCTGAGATCCATTATTTGTTTGACCCACGAACCCCCTTGCCGCATCCTAGAGTAACTGCTTCTTGAGTGACCCGCGAGACTTGGGTCCAACAGCCATTAGAATCTTCAGGGTGATAACTGCTAAGTCTGCTTTCTAAGCTGGTTTGGTACTTATCCTGTACTGACGACATAGCCACTTTCTCAACAGCGAGCTACTGCAGTCGGTCCTTGCCCAGCAAAAATAAAAACGAAACGGCAACGTACCAACGCACGATTTCAGTCCGTGTATGTGCTTCAATAAGAACGACAATCCCGAATCGAGCTCCGCCACGTACAACTAACGGCTATGTGGTCTATCTGAGACCAGGTCTGCTTCGGAGAAAGTGAACACCAAGTATAGCAATGACGTGCACGATGCCTAAAACTAGTGCTGGCTGAAAATAACTTATGCTCAGCGCACGGCTGCAACAGTCGTTGACCGTCATCCGAGCGAGGTAATGCCAGCACAAACCTGTCACTTAAACTAGACTCGGCCTCACCAACTCGGCTGAATTGTATGTTCATATCTCTGGCCAGAACGATTTGACCAGAACCATGTGTTGACCGGAGGAGAGCGGCCAAATTCGAATAAAAGGCGTCCTTGACACCGACGTCACTAAGCAGAAACAATGAAAAAATTTCTGATGGTTTTGCGTCTAGAGCTGACCTTAGTAAAAACTACCAAGCGGACGGCACAAAGTCTACTGTTAACAAGAATCCAACCTGCCAATGCGGCTGTAGAGTCACCCGAAGTGTATAACCAGTATCAAGTAGACAGTGAGGGTGCTGTCAGATCTATACGATGACTACTGTCTTGGATTCTAATAACTGAAATTAAACAAACGTCGACATTCAAAGAGTACAACGTCCACGTGAAAGCGGCTTGTTGGCCTGTCTGCTTCGGAGTGCGAACATTGAAAGCAATTATGTTACTTCGCATTCGAGGAGTGAATAAGCGACGAAGGAAGCCTGAGGGTGAATGGCAAGAGATGGGATTTATCGGGACAGTGTAACTATGATTAGTTATATCCATTGTGGGACCTGTAGAGTAATCACTGGAAATGGCGTCGGGAGAGAACTGGTTGCTAAATTTGATAGAACACTGGAGGGTGAGGTCAACGATAGCATGTTTCCGTCTATCCACTCCGTTCTGTGCAGCTGATAGGGTGATCCAGTGTAAATTGGGAGACGGCCGATGCAGTATGAAATTAATGGTGTTGTGAGTGTACATGGTTATGTGTGAGCTGCCTTATTACTAGACATGTATTTTTACTTGGGATACCTGTAATGAACTGTGACATTTGAACTTCATGAAGTTACGTAACTTTTTATCTCAGTTTATAATCTCTTGTGTGTCTCTTGAATTTTACCTTTTTTAGTATGGATTTTATGTGCAATTAGGATACTTATTAAAGCATAGTTCTGAGTACTTTGCTCTTTCTTACAAATCAGTTTTTTTAATTACTAATTGAGATAATCTGTATGCCGAATGCTTGAGTTAGATGTTTCCACGTCTTATAACCTATCTCTTTTCTTCTCTCTAGCCATCTTTTCTAGTCATTTCTAGCCATCTCTTTCCTTCTCTCTAGCTTAAAGCCACTTGCACAGCTATATTTACTACCAATCTATTGCAACCTTCAACCCAGTAAATTTGCATTTGGTTATCAATCTTTTTACGGTTGTGATATCACAAACGTTTTCCAACAGACCTCTTTTAGTCTGTAATCATTGTTTCACGTTCTGTGCAGATTGGTTGGAAATGACGCGTGATTGTTTTCTGACAGTCCTATATCACATCACTCTCATCTTTATTGGTGATTACTCATGGCATTCCATCACTTGTACACAATGTTTCATACTCCGCATCTAAACGGTCTGCAGTAGTACGTTAGATCCCTTCATGTTACATCTTCTTCTCTGTCTAATACGCTAATGTTGAGCTTTTTAGCTGTGCATATAAGCGCGTTTGCCAATCAAATCCCTCCAAAAGCTGTTGGTTTATAATTCCGTTCCTAGAATCTGGCATTTGCATAGTTCGGAGCTGAGGATAAATTCAGTGATAACACCGTTTACTATTCTCCTCACGCATATCTGGCAAGCTTACGGTAAATATGTGACGCACATAGGTCATGTCAAAAATCAAACCACAAACGCGTACACTCATTTGCACGTTAGACGTGCATTCACATACATCATTGTCATTCGCTTTGGTGGAACTTCTGCCATAGCGCGTACACACTATTTCGATAGTCTCTTCTTGCCCTTCGTCTTCCTGGCGTTCGCAGCTTGCCGTTTTATTCCTGAATGTCTCCTGTGGGTAACATGCTGCTTGTGAGTAGTATACTACTCACAACGAAACTGCCTGTC
>JTDE01001602.1:87634-98123 GCA_014338405.1 Paragonimus skrjabini miyazakii | reverse complement strand
GATGATGATGATGATGATGAGCCATTCTGCGACAATCTCTTTTGCCACGCTGATCGCATCTAACCTTCACTTGAAGTTCATTTTATGATTTGCAAGGTGTAGGCACGTTGATTCTGAGTGTTTCGTGTATGGATCTAATTGCTTTCATCAACTAAGCCCTCTCTCTTCACTTTTATTCTTGGTAGGGGTTTTTACCTTCATGTTCATATCAGTACGAACCACTGATGTATTACTGACTTTGATAATGATTATGATGGTGGTGACTGCTGATTGGCGTACCAAGATGGAATTCTATATAAAACCAGTCCTATTGTGTTTTTTTTTGTTCCTCTGCACAGGAGTTCCATCGCATCCACTAGATCCAGCAATCGTGTAGTGCGGTCCCGATGCAAGAAGATACCAGGCGATTGGTGCACACACTACGAGTGTGTAACGTTCGGGAGCACCAGAGTTAGTCATGTGGCTTTTGATACATTAAACTCATGTTTTGGCTTCGTTGACTATCCCAATTGCGCGTGATGCTCTGAAACTTTCTCAATTGTAGAAGAATTCCGAAGGAATGTGTCAACCGATTAGAAGGTTTTTATCAACTGTGCGGGCTTTCTCGAGTTGGGTATTCGTTTCCCCCATCTTATTAAACTGTGGAGTGAGTTATACTCTAAAGGGAACTGTCGTAGGTTTTATGGAACTCCGAATGGGACTTCTGCTAGGTGGTATACCGATCCATACTGAGCGTGCGAACGACATTGTTCTACATAGTACTTCAGCAGACTACATGGTCTCTCTGGTATACATATTGTATCATCGATATGTAAGGTGTTATTAAAATTATTCACTTATAACGACGTGATCTTGATACGTTTGGTCAGAAATATAAAAGTCATGTCAAACCGGATTAGCTAACTAGAGTCTTCATCCAACATCAGCCGCCATTATGCAGAAGACGGGTGAGTTTTAGTGAAAAACATCGTTGATTCAATCCATGTATACTTAAAGTCGACAAGTTGTATTATCCTCTGTGAGATACAGCGTTCAGTGGCCTAAAGTCAATGCGAATATCACCTAATTTTTCCGACGGTTGGCCCGTCTACTAGTGCTGTTACTTCCAGCCTGAACGGACAACTGACTTCAGTATCAAATTCCTCCTGGATAGTTAACAGAACCCATCTAGGATTTAACACAACGGATACGTCAGACTGACAGAACCTGGCATACAACCCAAGACGGAATCAAACACAGGAGAGTACTTGGATTTATCTAACTCATGAAGTCAGCTGCAATGATGGAACTTCGTAAAGACCATTGTTTGAATGGCATACAAACTGAGGATTGGTGTCGAATCTCTTTCTACAATCAATTACATAGCATTTGTTATTCTCCGGATTATTGATCGGCCTTCTTGTTTTCCCCTACACTTAATTGTTTGATTTCTTCCACATTTCTAATTGGGTATCAGTGAACTCTATGGTTAATGCTCAAATGTAACTCGCTATTATAACACAGATATATGCACTGAGGTCAGTTTACAGCGCCGTCGTTTATTTTCAGTAGGAAGCTCAGTGTAAATCCTCCTTGATTCAAGAGCATCCCGAATGCCGTTCAACACTTGTTGGACCTGTGACTCTTCGTTAATCGTTTAATTGGTGAGCGACTTCTGTTAGGCAAGATGGTTGTTGTGTCGATATATCGTGCGGGTTTTTTCGGAAGTCGGACATTTCGTTCTTGTATCTTTCATGATGGCCGCTGCAAAACTGCTTGGCTAATGGCATTCTGCTCCATTCCGTTTTTTGCTTTTGGAGTCTGTTGTCCTCCGTCCTGCCGCTGCTTCGCTGTTGCAAATGGCACCACACTGAGCCTGCGTTAACCGCCTCACTCTTATAAGTCTCTTGGGTCTCGCAGCGTCCTGAACACGAAAGGTAGTTTCATCACGTTTCAGACCGTTCTTCGTACAGTCGCAAAAATTGCAGGTTCTTGTCTACTTTTTCAGTTTCATTCCATACTGGTTGATAGATTCTCCCTGGCGATGGTTCCTTTGAGGAAACGGAAGCCTTCAAACGTTTCATTCGCCTGGTCAAAGTATTGTTTTTCCTATTCACTGATATATGTGTTCAGATCATTCTTGTCTTCATAGTTAGCAAGGGTCAGATCCACCGAACGTGTCGGCCCTTTTCCGAAGCGCAATCCCGCATCATCGCCAGTGGATATTCTGTCAATCCTTCACACAGATTGTCCAATACAACAGAGCCATCAACGTTTTACCTTCACTTCTGCGTGCTTTAGTCAATCTATTGCCGTCCGTCACATTCAACGCCTCTGGGGGGACACTTACAATAATACTCGACAGACCCCCTTAGAGCCAACTTGCCGGCTTCCTTTTGTTATTCGAAAAAATGTTGCATAGTTGACTACTGTGTCGCTAAAGTCGGAATACGAATGGTCTGAGTGACATCAGAATTATCAATTTACTGGAAAAACAGTGGATAAACAACGGTATTTGCTTTAATGATTGCTATTGGGCAGCAGGCATGTTGCTTTTCGGTTGGTCTATCCGTTATTACATTCCGCATCCTTGGTTCAAGCAATTTGGTTGTGTAGATCCGACACGGTTTCAAACATCGTGTTTTAATTACCATCTCATACAAACAAATTCGATGTAGCGGCTGGCCGACGTTTGTCGACGACAGTTTCGCTTGCAGCCTGTGCGATCTCTGATTGGCTGAACAGTCTCCAAGGCGAGAACCACTCCTGTCTAATTTCATCACATACTGCGCATCACACAAAGCGAGGAAGTTGATAAGCGATGTGCGTAGATAATTATGTGATATAATTTCATTTATCAAGGGTTCTTCCAGTTGTGCCATACACGCGTCGATACAATCGTAATGTTCAAGTGTTTATGCCCTCCAGAACTATTGCAATGTGGCTGTAGGTTTAGCGAAATTATATCCACTATAGTCCATTTCTGGGGAAAACACCGACGGAGTGAACAGAAATGGTCTATCTCAAGTGATAAGCTCGATTCTTTAATCCATGGTACCCAAGCCACTAATAGAAGCACATTCTATTAGACAGGATTCGTTGGGACCGTTTGTATAATATACATCTCGTTGAATACCATGCCATTTATACTACATTATGTGTACTGTTTTCAAAGAGTTCATGCTGAAATTTCTCAGCGTATCGCATTGTCTCCGATGGACCGACAACAGCTTCGTACGATCATTTTTCCCGGCACGTGCTTTGAGGAACCATTCGTACAGCTCCTCATTTTTAAACGCTACCTCTGATCAACCAGCCTTCCCTTAGTTTTAGGGTGCTTTAGTTTTGTCTCCAATTTTCAAAATAGTTGTCACTTTTTTTGCACCGTTACCAAAATTATGAACAATCTCTCTTGATATTCGACCTGCCGCGTCCTTTTTTTTAAAAGTAAAACACGTCTGAGGAGCTACACTATCTTTGGCGTTTTGTCCACATTTTCGTTCTGTGTGCCAAATTCATTAGGTCATTCGGTTATGATGATTGATGGGACACATGTGTGTGTTCTATGTGTTTCAGGCACAATGATGTGCCAAGAGACATGCAGTGGATGCAGTCTGAGTTGCGTGTTATTAATTTTCTGCAAGCAAGTTGCCAGCGGTCTTTTTTGGATGAACTATCACAGATGTTTATGGATGTTACACCTATACAGATGTGATGTTTCCTGTAAGTTGGAAAACCTTTGCTAACCCGCGTTATTTACAGAATTGTCTGCTACACACTGCCTGTCGGTCGTGTTGATCTCTCCGATTTGTGGGCCATATATTGTACTGTTGACTGTCATGCATGAGGCTGTAATGTCCGTAACTAAATGCATCCAGTTTTTACAGTGGCTCTGTCCCATGATCACTCAGCTTCTTCCTTCTGTTTCGGTGCTTCCACGGCTGAAATGAAAAAGTGGGAGGGGAGAGTCCTGCTAGTTTTCATCATTTGTCATTTCGTGAATAGCGTGATAAACGGGGCGATTTAGTTTAGACTCAATCTTATTTTACTCCGTTGGTTGCTCTCAATTGATAACCCAGGAAATTAATATATGAAGGTTTTACTCATTTTTATTTGGATTGGTCACTGATCGAACTTAGTTTGGTTTACAAATCGATATTGTGAATGCTCATGAAGCAGCTAACCTGCAAAATCGGACCAGTTTTTAAATTGTGGACTTATAGGTTCCTTACGTTATCATCATGCTCTTTATGGTGAATTAATGAGAATACGTTTCAGTTTCTGTTGCACTGTACGTGACCAAATCGTCAGATTTTATTTACAACGATTATCCATACGTGTCTGACCGTTGTTGTCTGTTTCATATCATTCCCATGCTGTGGTTAACCTGCGTGTTCATTCTACTAAACCTACACGTGTTTTCGAAACAACTGATTATTCTCAGGTTAACCACATCACTTGATGCGAATTCTGGACTGTGATTACACATGCTCCTAAAATTGTGCGATTCAATCGAGAACTTATTATCTCATTTTTCAATTTTTCAATACACCAACCTATTACCTTTATAGATGTATCCAGGTGTATCCAAGAGAAAACTCAGACGGTGTCACCAATATCTTCTTGTTTTCCGCTCTACCTGTGTTGGCAAAAACCATAATATATTATTAATTATAGAGACTTTTTCAAGCGTCATCACGTTGCTTTGGTCGGACAATGCTGTGTTCTCATCCCTCACGATTTCCCTTTAGACTCAACTAACTTACATCAAGTTAATTTTTGTATAGTGCTATTGTTTGCTCGATAGGTCCTGTTTCTTTTTCGACTAGAATGTTAGTATTATGTACCATTGTGAAAAAGTCTTGCTGTATAGAGTTGCTCCGTAGCCATCGTATTTTGTGTTCTGTTCACGTGATAGCTGTGTGTTCTTTGTTCGCATTATATAGCGATTAACTACTACAACCGCTTCCAGCCTTCAACGCAACACTAACAACACGACCGATTCCAACTATTCTTTGAACGTGACCGAACCTGAGGTCTCTTCTGTTGGTCGTCAGCGTAGATCGCGAAGAACACCCCGTGGGAATGTAAATCTCACGCAGACCGTGGATCATTCAATTGTGAACCACCCTGTCGAAGTTACCGATCGCTCCGACCGTGTGGCATCTACAAGTTCTACCTATGTCTACACCTACGTGCCTGCCGGAGAGACTGTGGGTGGTGCTGATGTGATCGTAGCCGAACCGAAACCTTCACTTGAAAATGGGGATGGGCCCGAACTAAATGAGGGGTTTTGGCAGCGACGCTTTGCACATCGTTCGTCTGATAAAGACACTCAAGTTTTGAATAATCAGTAAGTTAATATTTCTCACTTAAAATAAGTGTTCCTATCATAACTATGAGAACCGAGAAGACTGAAAACTGGTAGTTGCGAACATTTCATACTGTCTTTATAGTGTCAAACAACGATAACAGCCAGAAATATTCCTCTGAGATAAGGAGAAATATGTGATGAAAAATAAAACCGAATATTTGGTCAGCAGCGTTTAGTTTGTTAATCCGATCATCTCAACGAAGCGCAGGTAGCTTCATTCAACATACTACATAATGTGATTTCGAAAGTACTATGATAGTTAATCTGACAGTTGAGGATGTTGAATTTTTACGTTCAATCGATGAGAGTGAGTGAAACTGCGTAACCACATAAGGAACTAGCCAAAACGGATGTTCCTTTACGATAAATTTAGAATAAGGGATGAGTTGGTTTCAATTAACCCTTTTCCTGCGAACGTGGTTGATAGTACCTTGCTGGACCCTACCTCTACTTTCGTTTACTACCCGGTGGTTTCCCAAAAAAAGCGTTGTCATCAGGATCCGATACCTAATTCACTTTGCCAACCGATATCCATACTCGTTGTTTCGGACATCCGTTTCCCAAGATCCCTAACATAAATTGCCACTCCGCTCAAGTTACCTGACAGTTACATGAGATGCTACACATTATAAAAACTATGGTTTTAGTTGTGGGGTTGGATTCTGGTTCGTAATGTGAGTTAGTGTGATGCCGGTATGATTTGGTGTCCGTGGTGCTGTGGTCATCAATGGTCGTTAGGTCGATCTGCTATCATTGTCATCTTATTACGATCTTTTTTTGGTTGATCTTTGAGTTTGATGGCATTATCACTGTTTGTTCAGGAGGTTTTTATTTCGAAAAAACTGCCACTTAGGGTTTGTGGATATTTGTTGTCTACCAGAACCCGATTGGTTAAAATCGGATCATTTCGGAGCAAAATGTTTATTGTTTTAGCAAACAACATTTTAATCTTTGAAGTCGCCATTTTCTTTACACTACATGTCGACACCTCGCTACAGAATCAAATGATTAGTCCATGTCAAATCGATTAGTCCATGCCAAGTCGATAGTGATCATTTTTCACAACGAACAAACAATTCATATTGGAAAGTATCTGGTAAAATTAGAGCCGAATAACAGTCACATAGATGTTCGATATGCCAACAACCAGATAAACACACCATCGCTCGGTTAACATTGCAGTTGCTGAGGCGCTTTGTCAATTTTGTTGTTGTTGAGTGAACTGGTTGTTCTGTGACTTACGCTTCATTTTTCATTTGCTGTTGCTACGATTTGCTACTAAGCCGAGGAGAGATGAGAAGTTTTTGACGTTCCAACCGATGTGGCTAAACGTATGAAGAAGGTACGATTACGTCGTGTTTAAGAGAAGCAGAGCATATCATGTGATCAGACAAGGAGCTTTATCACAGCGAGTCAAATGACATATGTGACGATATGCTTCTAAAGCAAAAAGAAGTGTTTCAGCATTCAAGCTCAGTTTCTTTGTGATAGCATTGCCCTATTGTTAGATAATAGAAAGATGAACCAACCCATTTCACTGATTCAGTAGCGAATGCAGCGTCGTTTACTGTGGGTTGAAAATAGTGATTCATGGATTCATCAACGACATTCCATTTGCTTCATTGGTGATAAAGGAATAAGATCGAATGGGCCCAATTCGCTGGGCTGCAGCTAGAAAGATATTCGAAAAGAGAAGGAGTACACCTCAACCGGTACACTAATCATGCACGTAGACTGACCGTACAGCCAGCGTTCTCTGTCTTTGGTTAGTAATCCAAACGCCTACTTCAGTTTTCAGACGTTTATGTTTCTCTATTTTCTCGAATTGGCGAGCACCTGTTATTTAGCATCAAGAGGACTCCTCCATACATACATTGTATATCATGAGGGCGCATCTAACTCAAAGGTTTTATCATTTTCATCTGGTCGACATGCAGTCCTGTCCTCAGTCTCGTAGAAATTCGTCGGACTATTGGTTTTCAAAACACAGAGATTGCCCCTAGATGACATAAAAAGACAGATGGTATACATTAAA
The DNA here is from genome assembly GCA_014338405.1 of Paragonimus skrjabini miyazakii. Taxonomy (NCBI): domain Eukaryota; kingdom Metazoa; phylum Platyhelminthes; class Trematoda; order Plagiorchiida; family Troglotrematidae; genus Paragonimus; species Paragonimus skrjabini miyazakii. Next base: position 90,735 of record JTDE01001602.1, on the reverse strand, counting down.
GTGTTTCACCATCATTTATCACAGTTATCAGTAATTTGTTTCCTCATGACCGTCTCCTTTGAGTACGCGATCAAACCATAGTGGAGCTTAATAACCTTCGGCAACCGATCCAAGTATATTTCTGTTTGAAAAAACCTCAGCCTGCTCGCTACTTAGAGTGTTTCTATAACTGAAATGATCTCGTCTGCTGAAGCTTTTTCTTCTCCGGTAATTTCGTTTCTTTGGTCTCCTTTAGCACACCCAGTACCTGGAATACCAGCAACTAGGTAATGAGATATGAACAGATATACTTACCTACATGCGCATGAAGTGTGCACACAGGTAGCGGTAGCAACGAGACTACATTGTTATCAAATCCATCTAAATTGGGTACTCCTTCATCTAGTTAACTTTACGTCAAGACGGGTAAATCACGTCTTAAAGCACGACCGTATTGTTGGAGCATTTCAACGTATTGCCTTAAACAGCTTAACTCGGAATTTACTGAGCCAAGTTTAACAAAAGGATCTTACCCTCTCTGATATATTACTCACTGTGCTCATTGAATCCACAGTTTTCGGAAACCTAATTTCCTGAAATTCAATTTCTCAGCTAGAGTACATCTGGATCTAGTGGTTGTGGAAGAGATAGTACGTTTGAACTGCAAGTTAGACGTTGCTGAAACACACATTTGGTGAACTGCTCAGCCGTCTAATTGTAGTGTAATTGCCCTTTCATTTGTGCTCGTTTCAGTGTTGTATGCTATTTTAGTCGACTGTTGAAAGTTTTGAAATGACTGTGTTCATTCAAGTCGTCCGATTGAATGGGTACTCGGCTCCAGAGCCGAATTGACTTTTTTGTCCAAGGCTCGTGAGGTTCTGTTTTTTCCCTCAGACTACTAGGTGAGTCCATTTCCATCATTCATACCGTAGCCAAGAAAGACTTTTGGTCTGTCTTTCGAATACCTGGCTCCGTTAAATTTACCTCATTTCAGTGCAGCATCTTAGTTTGGGTTTATTAACTTTCCTGGATCCTCTCCGCATTCCTCCTCAGTACATGTTAGCCATTCTCTACTCACTGTGGTCAATACTTCCGTTAGTTCTCTAACACGAGATGACTTTCTTTTGCTGGATTTTGTAGAACCAACGGTCGTTTGTAGTGGGTCTGATACATACTAGTTTTTGCACAGTCGTTTGAGGTTCTCTTTAAACCATTCACCTGGTATCCGTACAGTTTTGCTGTGTGCTTTGGTAAACCAATTGTGCACTTAATTATTCAATTCATTACAATACATCGGCATAAATGTAAAAGTTTCATTTCTCCCTACGTGCCTGCATTCTATTTCAGTACTAAGGCAATCACTATCTTTGACCTACTAGTTCTATGACGGTCGTTTTTATGCACTGCTGAATTACACGTTACCTGCGAACGAGGAGCTTCTGTTTCCCCCCTCACTGTCGTGTTATGTTATTTGGTTGATTTCATGTTGAACATCACATTTGATCGCAACCTTCGTATTCAGATAGACTTTTCAACTTACCTCTTTCGTATAGAAGCACTAGACTTTAGTTTGCTGTTGTTAGATCTCACCAGTAGTGCATATCCTTATTATAGGCAAGATTTAAACTCCTACCCGATGTTTGTCCTTCGTAAACAAATGGGAAGTGATGTGAACCAATCGGAACCGCTTTTGCCACCAATCGTGAACTTTGTGATACATCCTTGCGTGCTATTTTTGTATCCTTAACCTCTGGTTATCGATATATTACAGAGTGGTACATAGGGTCATCGTCGTTGCTTTAACAGTGTGGATGGAGAAGGATGATGGCAACTGGTTCATCGGTCTAACCCTTACTGAATGAAGGCACGAGTCAGACAATGGAAAACGTGATGGGAAGATTGCTGGGTTGTCCAGTACACCCGTATCACTAGTACCTTTAAACTTTCTTTTGCTGTTTTTGTCCCCACACGTCTGCAACTGAGATTACCGTCCTCAACTCTTGCTAACTTGATATTGAAGTGAATCGCCCTGGTATTCATTAGTGGCCCCGAAGGAAGTTGCTATAGTGATAGTCATCATAGGTAAGTTGCACATTGAAAAATCGATCGTTCCAAGGAATGGAGTGGACTTTCAACATCGTGTGTTTTCTGTAGGATTCGCACCGTTTCTCAAAACCTTGTGGCTGTAGCGTAGTGGTGCTTGTGAAGTGCGAATTATGTACAAAACGCCCGGATGTTTTAATTGAGTTAGTTTCTACTGTGAAGCAAGTCTGGAGAACGCAGAGCTCCAATTTATCAGGGGTGTGTCTGATCGTTATGACGAAGTGTGCTTGATACGTCGCGCTATTCCTTCGTATAGCTATGGCACGTCGAGTCGACGAATAGTTCTGTCATAGTAATTTTATCAAATTGTTGTGTATGATTCTGCTTTCTGCCATTGTTTTCATTTCCTCCGATGTCCCAAATGTATGGTGTTGCAAAAAGATCCTAAGGTTTGTTTACTGTTATCGAGAGATGTATGTGTATGTTAATTGCCATTACTATGTTGTTTCAAGCTCTTCACTCATGATTCAATTTGTTTCCGTTGTTTTTCAGGTTTAATCGCACTGCTACTAATCAATCGAGCAACAATACGACTTCACGTGGCTGGTTAACACGGCACATATTCGGTAAGGGTATTTGATAATAAATACAATAATGTCTAGCTTAACAATTCATGGGCTGGGCGCACTCTCGGTGACGTTGATCACAACCTGCTTCTAATGAGGATGTGGATGAAACTGTCGAAATAGCATTCCAACGCTACTCTTTACGCAATCATATACTCGTGCCCCCCCCCTTTTATATATCGATTCGTATGACATTGTTAGTTAACACTGTGCTCCCTTCTCCAGCAACCCACCTTAGAGAAACTCGATCATTTTAAGTAGGTGGATACACTTAGGTATTTAAGAGAAAGAGCAGCCAGTATCTCTTGTAATGTGTTTTAAAGCTCTGTTTTCTTGCTCAGTGGTCGTCTTTCTTGAGTAAATGAACAAACCAAAGGGAGGATGGCATCTGTAAAGTGTGGCGACTGGACTCTGTTTCTTGCCAGTGAATATGAACTTAGCTTGCTTGCCAAT